>CM029369.1:5383932-5438932 GCA_017165825.1 Hepsetus odoe
GTTAACTAAATTCTACTGAAATGCCCCACAGGTCTTGGTTATTAACTGGGTAAGGGTGTGGTCCTGAATCACTGTGTATTTACTTTATGGAACATTTGAGGATTAAATTCCAAGCCAGCCTAACTAAATTGCACCAAAATGCCAAAACGCCAAAAATGAAATAGTCAAATATCTCTTTTTACTATTTGGAGGTGGTAAGAACAGACATTATAGAAGAAAATTTCACATTTTTCTACTTGAAAATTTGACATACAACTACTCTCATGTATTGAAATTAAAAACGCTGGGTCAGAAATACCTGTGATTGACCTGTCCTGGTTGTTTCCTCACCTTTCGCCCTGTGAGCGCTGGGATAGGCTCCAGCACCCCTCGCGACCCTGATTAGGCCAATCGGCTATGAAAATGAGTGAGAGAGTGAGTGAGAGAGGGTAAGAAATATTTATGATTTGCCCTCATGATTGAAATATTTTTTCAATGAAATATTTTAACACCTTAACATTGTCTAACATTACATGACAGAGTCTGATTTAGTCTCAGAAAGCAAACCACCTTTTTTGATTACTCTTAGTAGAGCCATGCAATCTCCATAGCTGAACACTGGCACAGTGGTGGATCCAGTTAGTGTACCAGTCCAATCTAGGAACTGTTGTAAAATAAACATCACTGAGCAACAGCAGCTCAGCAACAAAGCAGCAAAACACACAAACTCATAGAAAAAGGCAAAAACACATACTATGGTACAGTTGTGCGTAAAACTGGTTTTGATGTTCGTTTCTGCACTTTGCGATGGCTGCAGAGAATTTATTTAAACTGAATACTGAAAGATTATTTTGTACAGTTTAAGGTCTCTGACCAGGTTGTAGTTCAGACTTCCCACCACAACCCCAAGCATCTCGTGCTGTAGAGCAACATGCTGCTAAACAAGGCACATCGTTAACCTTAAGTCTATTTTTGTTTTCAGGTTAACACCACAACAGCCTTTCATTCATCAAGGTTATTTATTGTGCAAGTAATGGGGTTAGTGGGTTAATTCTATAAAAATATGATTATATAAAATAGTAATGGCAATTATTTATTATTACAATTATTATTATTACTATTATTATTATTTTTAGTAGTTGTTGTATTAGTAGTAGTAGTAGTAGTAGTAGTTGTAGTAGTAGTAGTAGTAATCTCTACACCAATTTTGGAAAATATTAAGTTTACACGAGTCTTTTGACCGTTTGTGCTTAATCTTAATGCTTGTTAAAGTATATTTAGCAACCAATAACAGCCATAAAGTTAGAATCTTACTTTTGGCACACCTTTCTTTAGAAGTTTCTTCCATTCTTCATGGAAGAATTGTTTATGGATGAATCATACAAGCTCAATCGGGTTGGATGGGGAGCATCAGCTTCCTGAGTATGGCTTCCATCTGACCACTCAACCATAAAGACCTGACGGGTGGAGTGCTGCACTGATGAATGTCTTTCTGTATAATTCTTCCATCTCCATAAACTTCCTCATGTGAGTTAATGGATGATTCTCTCTTCCTCACAGCTGGGTTTTCACCACACCGTCAACTGTGAGACCTTCGACAAGAATGTGACTTTCCTAATTGTTTCAATCAGGCACAGTTGGACTCCAGTCATAGTGTAGAAGCTCAAAGGCCATAGAGCTAGACTGGCCAGAGCTCAGGTGGAAGTGTAATAACAAAAGGTGTACAATTTATAAAAGGTCCACTTTTAAAAAGTCTAAAAAGTCTAATGCATTAACACTCTGCCTTGTGATGGACTAGTGTCCATCTGTCCAGGGTGTTCCTCTGTGGTGGCCTAGTGGTTAGGGAGTTGGACCAGATCGGAAGATTGTGGGTTCGATTCCCTCACCAGTAGGTAGCCCTGAGGTACCCTTGAGTAAGGTACCGTCCCAGTCACTGCTCCCCGTGTGCTTTCAATAGTTGCCCCCTGCTGCACGGTGTGTGTGTGGGTGAAACGCAGAGTTTGAATTTCGTGTTGTGCTGCGCTGCGTTTCACAATGACAAGGGTAGTCACTTTCACTTTTTTCACTTTCACTGTGCACTGGGATTGGCTGCAGCACCAGCCGTGTCCCTGCTCGGGGTAAGCGACTGAAAAAATGAAATTAATCTCCAAACACCTTCTGTTTTGTCATGTGTGTAAACTGATGATGAAAACCTGTGCGCTGCTCAGAAATAACTGCAATAAGACTCTTCTCAAAGCCTCTAAAATAAACCCTGTGTGTGTGTGCGTGTGTGTGTGTGTGTGTGTGTGTGTGTGTGTGTGTGTGTGTGTGTGTGTGTGTGTGTGTGAAAGTTTGGCTGAGTGCTGTGCCTGTGTCCTACAGACAGGAATAGCATGTAGCAGTGTAAAAGCCACAAACTGCTATCAGTTTAACGCCACCAGTCTTGTCTAATATATTCATATTTATTTTTGTCAGTTACCAGCATAGTAGATATCTTCCCCATCATTCATCAGTATCAGTTTTAGGCAAGATAGGCCAAGGCCACGAAGGATTGGAAGATTTTAAATATCAGTTTCACTGAGATCATCTAGTGACACATTGTGTCATCTCTTCCTGCATATCTACAGTCATATTGTAGCTTATTTTTATCTTTTAGAGATCTTTTTAATCAAAGAGATTGTCGATCACAACCTTTTATTTTAATCCAATATGAATCTGTAGTGTTTGTTTTTTATGTAGTCTGAGGAAGGTCCCGCAAGAAGGTCCTGTGTGTGATTCCCAGGCTGGGCGGTTCGGATTCTTCTCAGTGTCCAGAATCATGTGTGTCAGTTTTATCCAAAAACTGGATAAATCCAAATTTATCCAAATGATGTGACATTATTATCCATTTAAAATGATAATATGTTTGGAACTTTTTATGGATATGAAGGTTGTGCTGGTTACCGAATCTTGGTGGGACGATATGTTATATACTGAATGAACACACACACACACACACTAGTTTTTCCAGCATATCCCACAGATGTTCAGACTGAGATTTGTGGAATCTGGGGGATGATTCAGCAGCTCGTTCTTCATTTTCTAAACTGTTTATGGATTGTCTACATGAACGGGTGTGATGGTTAAAGTAGGCAGTACGTGGCAAAGTAACAATCATGTGAATATCACAGCACAACAGCTGCACTTTGAACTGAACATCACACTTGCCTTGCCTTCTACTGCATCTCGTTGCTGCCCCCCCCCCCCCACACACACACACGAGGACAACTACATGATAAAAGAAAACAGAGTCAAGACCAGTGACTTACCATTGCTACATGGTCCAGAGATGGACTGGTGCTTTCAGAGGTCAACAGGAGTCAGTACGGGCACTCTGACGCTCATGATACCACATAAGCAGCAGGCTTTGATGCACCGTGGGTTCTGAAATCTTTCTGCATTAGCCAGCCTTGACCTTTTCAGCTCTTCTGTTGCATCGGAGCAGACGGGGTTGCCTTCGCTCCTCACAAACATCCATCAGCTTTGTGCTACACTTTTGATTGGCACTAACCACTGAGAACAACCCACTAGACCTGCCATTTTCAGGATGCTTTGACTAAGTCAGATTAGCCCATGTCGAAGTCACTTAAGTCCTTATGCTCGACCCTTTTGCTGCTTTCAGCGTTTCAGGTTCTGACTGTTCGATTGCCCTCTAATCTACCCTTCCCTTGACATTGTGCCGCTGAGATAATCAATGTTATTTGCTTCACCTGTTAGTGGTGGGAGCTGATTGGCTTATATCTTGGATGGCTTGATCGAAAGTGGAAGATTTCTGACTAGAACGAGCTACAACAGAACGAGCTGGGGCAGCGGTGGCCTAGCGGTTAGGGCGTTAGCCACATGATCGGAGGATCAGGGGTTCAAACCCCTTCCCAATAGGTTGCCCTGAGGTACCCTTGAGCAAGGTACCGTCCCCATCACTGCTCCCCGGGCGCTTTCAATAGCTGCCCACTGCTGCACGGGTTTGAGTGTGCATGGGTAAAATGCAGAGGTCCAATTTCGTTGTGGTTCATGTGTGCTGTGCCATGACCTCGCAATGACAAGGGTAGTCACTTTCACTACAAAGCATCACAGAAGTGATTAGATCAGCCAAAGGACTTTTGGAGGTGGTCAGGGACCCGTAACACTGCTAAACATCTCTCAACTGCATCCTCATGGTTTTAAGTCTAGGTTTAATGTCAGACTGGTCTCAGTTTGTGAGTTTAAAGGATCCTCAGAATGGCCCACTTAGTTGGGTTAGAAATGAACAATAATCGATTAGGTAAACCTCTCGCTGACTTCATGTCCAATGAACATCACAACAAAAACTTTTTTGCAGCACCTCCAAGAACTGTGGAAACTGAGGTGATCAGAAATGTGATGACTCTCATAGACATCTTTAATTTTTTTCGAGTCACATACCATGAATCACATGCATGACATGAGTCAAAATCATGTCCAAGCAAGGTCATTATGAAAATGAAAAAAAAAAAAAAAAGTAGCAAGATTTCAATCAGCTGTTCGTCATCACATTTAGAAAAGACTGCCGGTTTCCCAGTTTCACCCTTCTCACCCTCATTTTACAGGCCATGAGCACTTTTATGTATCACTGCCCTTTGACCTGCTGGTTCTTCACTCCAGCTGCAGCAGTTTGAGCGCAGTGGAAAACGAAAAGGATGGAATGTGCTGTTCCTGTTTTTCTGGACGAATATGAAGATCCAAAAATCTGAAAGAGAACGTTTAGGTAAGCTGAAGATTTCCTTCTGAACTTTGTTTTGCTGTTCAAATTAGGAAAATAGGAACAATAAGAACAAAATAGGAAAATGGAAAATTTGGAGAATGTGAATTGGTTTTTATTGTATAATATTGAATTTGCCACACACACACACACACACACACACACACACACACGCACACATACATTATATATATATAATATATATATATATATATATATATATATATGTATATATATATATATATATATATATATATTTATATATATATATATATATATATATATATATATATATATATATATATATATATATATATATATATATATAAGGTATATTAAAACCAGTCTGTTTTAAATAAACTTGTAATTTATTATATATAAAAAAAAAAGATATTCAGCATTTTAGGTCTCACACTGAATTTTTAAAATGTGTTCCAGGCAAAAATGCTTTTTGAACGAAGGTGGTGAAGTATAGATCCTGATATAAAAACAAGTCACGATTCACATTTTATCCTCTGTAAATGTATAAAGTACAGACTCTGAAATGTACCCAGAATAAAAAAGTAAAAGTAGGCCTTTGAAGAGCATTTCTAACAGCTATTAATGTGTTTGTATTTTTTTTTTTTTTTTTACTTAAACTCCAGTAAAAAAAATACATGATCATTAACCTCTTTCACTTTCATCCACGTCTCAGCTTGTCATCATCGTGACTCTTAAGCACGATCTGCACCAACGGATGCTCCAAGGAAACATCTGATCTGCGTGTTTGTGGTTGAATTAATTCTTCATGTTGGGAAGGTGTGATGATGTAAAATAAAAATGAAAAATGATTGACATTTCCCCATCATGAAATAAATGTAAAAACTAAAAACGATATTTATTTAAGTACAGGGTGTAAAAGTAACATACATATATAATTATCAGATATCAGCACTTGTATTGTATTGTATTAATTGTACGTATTAAGTTTTTGCTTTATTTTAATTTTTACTTGCACAATCTAAATTTAAACAAATATAGTTATTAGTTTTTGCATTTATTTTATAATGAAATATTTATATACTATAATATATATATAAATGTATTTATAAGGTCTGTACTTGTATAACTATATAAGGTCTGTACTTGTATGTGATGAATAAATATGTGTTTTATTGCATGTTCTATGACATGTTCTATGCTGTCTCATGACTCACCGTGGTCCTGGAGGAACGTCGGTTCACTCTGTACCGACTCTGTGTGCGTGGTTGAAGTGACAGTAAAGCCTGCTTGAGTGAATCTTAATTCTCGTATTTTACCTTTACATCTGCAACAAGTCTTTAATCACAAGACATCAAAAGTAACAGTAATGGCTGAGGAGTGGCACTTCTGATGCAGCTCCTTGCATTGTTCTCTCTCAACACACCACAAATGAAAGCACTTCTGATAGTTGTGCAAGCCTGCAATTTTCACCCAGCCTCACAGATCAGGCTGCAACGAGCGGGTAAAGCTCAATGCAACACCCCGAGCGCGGCCCGGCTGGGGCTGGCTGGGCTGATGGTAGGCCTCGCTTTCTCCACTCCTCTCCACTTCTCTGCGGTTATGTTCTACTGACCTTTTCAGTCCAAAGCGCTCAGGCGCCTCTTCAGGATGTGAGAAAGTGTGAAGAGAATGAGCGAGAGGTTCACGCTTGCACACTGAGGCCAAGTGTCTGACGTGCACGTGAAACCCTGCGTGCATTGCCGATTAATGACTCGTTTATTTGCGCAGGACGTCACTGTGCACTTTTGATAGGGCTGCGCCCGATTCCCTCCGCATCCAGGAGGCCTTTTAACACCGTCACGGCCTCTAATCGCATGGGCGTCAGATGCGGCGGGAGATTTCATCTTGGTTTGTTTCCTGTTTTCACTTCAGTTATTGACAGCTGTGCACCCATTTTTGTCAAACCACCGTTTCGTTACTTTCCTCACTGCTTTTCATTCCCTCCTCCCAGCTCCTATCCTCTCTATCTCTCTCTCCCTTTCTCTCTCTCCCCCACCCTGCACTGCAGATGGCTCTCTTTCCACACATCTCCTTTCGCTCTTTAAGCATGCACAGGTGCCTCCACCTACCATACCTTCTTTTTTTTCCCCCCTCGCTCAAAACGTCAAGAGCTCTCTTCAAGAGTTTTTCGACTTTGCGTCTCGGCGCCTTGACCTTCTGCTTTCGTTGTTAAAAGAGAGCTCTCCTGCATTTTTTTTTCCTTTAATGGGCAGCTGACAGCCTGGTAGTTTCCCTCTTGGTAGCGGCCGTGTGACTTTGGTGAGCGGTAGGAAGAAAAAGTGGAAGCCCCCCTCCCGCTCCCTCCTTCCTCCTCACGCTTTAGATTGCGACCTCGCTCTCCGAACTGCCTAACCACAAACCAGCTAGTCAGTACCCAGAGGTCTTTGCAGCAGCCTTTCTCTCTTTCTTTCTCTCTCTCTCCCTCTCTCTTGCTTTCTATCTGTCCCTTATTCTCATTTTCGCGCTCTCTCTATATCTTTGCCTGTCTCTCTCGCTTTCTCTCTCTATATTTCTGTCTCTCTTTCTCTCACTCCTCGCAATCGGCACAGGAAGTTGCACTCCTCAGCCAAGATAGAGGTGTAGCATCCCCTCGGCTCTGCTTGCCTGCTCAAGGCCACAAGAATAAGACAACGAGTGTGAAATTAAAACTTAGAAAAACAAAAAAACGCAGGCTTTTTATCACCGTTTTTATGGCCACACATGCAGCCACATGCTAAATTCAAATTCAATTATTGTTCTTCAGACAGCTTCTCTGCTGGCCTGCTTCTGACAAAAGCAGCCCCAGGCTGTGTGTTGACAGCTCCGCCCTTGCCCCAGCTCTCCCGAGTGTGTGTAGGATTACACTGACAGCCAAAGCCACTTTGACGGAGTAGCCCTGCTCTCCTGAGGCTTTGTGAAAGGGACCATTGACTGTAACGGGCAGCAAACCGCTCACACCAGTGGAGCTGGATCGGCCTGACGCTGTCAGTCTTCAGTCCCCCCCAACACCCTCCTGCCCACATACCCCTCTTATGTTGTGTTTAGACGAGGCTTATCATCTCACAAAGTCTGATAAATGCCACGTCATCAGTTATATGTGGTCATGTACTCGCCAGTAACTGATGAATTCATCTTGCTAATCAAAGGTTCATCTAGGTTGTCCTCACCAAAACTTGAAACGAGGTTTTTCCTTATAAACAGCCTTGACCTGATCTCAAAAGAAGATATATGTTTTGTTCAGTTTCACACCAGGGTCATTTATCATGTGAATTTTGAATGACATGGACAAATGATGCTGTTTGACGCCAGGAAAATAAAATAAATAGCATTAATTGAAGGACCTTCAAGGAAATCCTTAAAGACAAACTTTGTTTCAAACTATATTTCAGTCGCTGAATCATGTTTCAAACAATATTTTTAAGCCAATTTCACCTTTCCACTGGTGAAATCACGAGTGGTTTGATTTTTGATGTTTCCATTTATTCAACATCTGCAAAAGTAAATACAGTTATTTATAATCCAATACCACTGATGAATTTAGATATTCTAAGTTTCTTTTTTCTAACTGGGTTTAAATTTGCAGAAATGATGAGAAATCAATGGAGTTACCTGGCCTGTCTCAACCGTGCACGTCATGCTGATACAAATCGGAAGCTGCCTGGATTTACAGCTTGTTTTTATGACGTTGGTGCAACGTCCTTGCTGTAAACACTAACGTTCTTTACCAAGAACGTCTGAATTTCCACAATATTCCACATTTTACAGCTCCGGACACAGTTAAACTTTATTTTTCATGTAGGTCCTGTTGAGGCAGCATGGAGGAAAGGACGAGACAAATCATGTCTTTTTTACAGGGTGTGTTCTCCAGTGTTGTGGAAGGCTCAAAATGCCAGCTGGAACAACCCCCCATGCTGCCAGGCTGGAAAATCAGGAATACGACTCATTTGCAATTGCGCAATAGGCCTGAAGAAATCTTGCATGGGAATTCACACCAGAATAATAATGACCCGAAAATTAGCAACCATCCAAGAAAAAAAAAAAAAAGACTCAAAAACAACACTGGCGTGGTTTAGGCCTGCCCCAAGGAGTTGTTTGGCCTCTGGTGTAAAAGATGGAAGTCACTAAAAAAGGTTGGTCCCCTGACCTCAATCAGATATAGCTGCTGGGAAAAGATGAAACTGTGTAGCACAGGGGCCCCCCTCACTACCGGTGTTGAGAAATAGTGGTTTAGACCATTGTCAAGGCAAGGAAAGGTGACGCTTTGAAAATTCAGGGCTGTATGTCGCTTTGGAAACGTGCTGAAAAGTTTAAAATAGCCCCTGTGGTGATGAGGCTGCTTTTGTCTATCAACTGAAAAAAAATGTCTACAAGTTTGTGACATTTCTTGCATATAGGAAGTATCTCCCCATCCCCAGTATTCAGATCTTGCAGCAATTGAACAGAATAAGAAAACACTACAAAAATGAGAGGAATGGGCCACAGCATAATATATACTTCTCATTTCAGAGGAATACATTTGTCCTTGGTTATGTCCCACTTTATTTATATAATCTGCTAATACGTCCTATTTCAGATCACGCTTGGTCTCTGTCTAAATTATCACTACTGTTTTTGTGCATTACACCTAGAAAAGCTAAAAAAGGCCAAGTGGTGTTGACACAAAGCCAGCTGCTCCAGACGTTCACAGTTGGACGGTCCAAGAAGTCCCACCTTTCGCCAAAAGCCATCAAAGCCAATGATTATACAGCTGCTCTACGTTGTGAGCTCCGTCTGCTTTAAAAATGTAACATTTTTAAGGATTCTTTGCGCCGGGTCAAATTGCCCCATCCGAATTAATTTGGAATTAAAAACCAAAACTTTCAAAAGGATTTGAATGTGACCTTGATGTGTCGAGAGGTCAGGGAGGGTATATGTGTTGAATTTTTAATCAAAGGCCTCCTCCAGAGGCCGCTTTTAAAGGCGTCTGACGACTGATACGGTTCCGTCAGAAGCAGCATGAAAAGAAGAAGTTGCTTCACTTGCACCATTTCTTGATATGATCTACGTAGATCTAAAGCCTTACGTGCTCATCAGCCTCAGTCTGCTCCTTGCATGGATACTTTCAGTCCATGTTTTCTTGGGTCTAGTCATGCTCTTTTTACATTTTTTTAACTTAAGCTAACAGGGGGAAGAGGTAGCCTAGTGATTAGGGACTAGGGCCCAGGATGGATTGAAATCCCAGACCAGTAGGTTGCGCCGGGGTGCCCTTGAGCAAGGTCGCTTTCAATAGCTGCATCCTGCTGCACGGTGTCTGTGGGTAAAATGCAGGGGCTGTATTCATCCAGTCACTTTCACTTCACTTATGTTGGTTAAAACTCGTGTGTTTCTCATGAGTTCTTTTCAAGTCTGCGCGACAAATAAAAAAAGAAGATAAAATGAACACAATTAACCTTTGTAATCTTTTCATTCTCCTTATCAGTATTAGGAGGAGAGCTAAGGGTAATCTAAGGGCTGTAACTTGGTCTTTTTTTAAAGCTGTGGTGCTGATGCCCACTTTGCGTGAAATACTCCACCGGTTCCCCAAAAATGATCATCGTTAATGCAGATGAGCTGATTGTGTTTATAAGATAAGGGACCTTAAACCCAGTCCTGATATAAACCTTGGCTCTGGAAGCAAACTTTGTTCCTCAAAACATGCGAAACAGAACACGTCTTGCTCTTTTACTCAATTGAGAGACACGGTGGTGTCATGATAAGGAAATTGTAAGAAAGAAAAAAAAAAAAGGCCTTTCACACTTAGCCAGACGAATGACACATTTACCACAGAAGGATGGCCATGAAGTCAAGAATGTCTCTTGGGTTTAGGGCACAGGTCTCTACAAATTTACTTCTCCTTAGCAGTGAAGACCTTATGCAGACCCATCTCTGCCCACATTTCTCTTCCCTTCTTTCTGCATCTTCCTCTGTTGGCTGCCTTGCAGTTTTCTTGTAGTTCTAGAAAATAAACTGTGTCACGGAATAAGCACGTGTATGTGGAGGGGTGAAATCCGCAAACTATGCATCTATTTGTTTGGCTCTTTGCCTTCTGTCGCAGAAAACATACTTTGGTAGATCTCTTGAAATCAAAGCAATGCAAAGAGGCAGTTAAAGAGATAAAACTTCATCAGCCAGGATGTGAGTCATGTGCATGCTAAATCTGCCCAGCTAACTCTTAAAAAAAAAACAAAAAAAAAAAAACAACAAACAACAAAGGCTATAGCAGACTGACAAAAAAAAAAAAAGAGAAGCTTGAGTGGAATGTTACAGAGAAGAGACAGCACCCAGTCCCTTTAATGCCGAGGCAGTGCACGTTCTGCACGCCAGTGCATGTGCATGGGGGGGCTTCTACAGGGGCTGCAGAAAGAGCAGAGGCAGCAGTTCAGGAAGTTCAAGTCGAGCGAATGCCCTCTGATCAGAAGCAATAAGTGGAGGGATGCCAACCTCACAAACAAGTGCGCAAGCCTCAAACAAGGAGGGACCACCGGCTGGCATTTGGAGCCTCACCCCTTGTCTGAGGAAAGAAGCAAAACAAAGAGACGATGCAAAGGTCAGCGAAAGCAGCTGCCGCAGTGTGTCTTCTGAGCAGGGAGGATGGCACTGACTGCTGCCACATAGACCCTGTACTTTGCAGAGTCTGTGCGTGGTCCAGTACAAACTTGTGTGGAGGGAATCCTGACATTAATAATGCATTGATGATAATGGCAGATTTAATTAGTTTATTAATACTGAAAATTATTATTATTATTACAATAATTGCAATACTTTCATTTGAATAATTATTCTGCCATTCTTTAGGCACATTTTTAAAGATTTTTATGATTATCTATAGAAAATCGAACACATTAGAAGATTTTGTTCATATATCTGAAATAAAAAATTAAAGGTAATGATGGAAATGCAGGATATGGATATCAGAATGCTAATGTTGAGCAGAAAATACCAGTATATTATACCAGTCAGACAGACAGACAGACAGACAGAAAGATGGATGGATGGAAGACTGGATAGATAGATAGATAGATAGATAGATAGATAGATAGATAGATAGATAGATAGATAGATAGATAGATAGATAGATAGATAGATAGATGGAAAGATGGATGGATGGATAGATGGATGGATAGATGGATGGACACCTAAAGAGAAGTATAAATTACATAATTATATTAATTATGTAAATTAATTAATTATAAGAGAAGTATATAGAATTGTTAGTTTCGCTCTCAGGCGAAGCTCCCTCATGTTGCCGTAATGCACTTCTTAAAGCCAATACAGCAGCGATGACGAGCAGCTCTTAGAGCACGTGATCACACAGCGGGGACAACCGTCCCAAAAGACTGGGGACCGTCATGGTATAGTGCAGGCAGCCCTACAAACACGAAGAACCAGAGATTTGGTTTATCAACAAGGCCTACCTATGCAAAGGGGAAAACAATAAACAATATCTCTGCTCACCACAAATGCTGGCACACACACACACACACACACTCACACACACACACACACACACACTCACACACACACACACACACTCACCCGCCCACACAGTAACTGATGATTATCATGTTGAAACATGTCTATTGTGCAAATCAGTACAAAATCAAAGAAGGCAGACAGAAGCGCTGGAGGTTTAAAGTCATTTAATGCAGAAAAAAGTTCATGCTTTAAAAACCAACACCTTACAGCACAGTTTCCTTCTGAGGGTCAAAGGACCAAGAAATAATCTCATTCACTAAAACCCTTTCTAAGGGTTTGTCTTTAAAAATCCCTTTCAATCAGTTCGTTAAGATGCCGTCGTTTTTCAAGGCATCTTGGCAACACAGTACCTGAGAAAGCCCAAAAGTTGAAACACACAGGAAAACAAAAAGAAAAAAAAAAAAGAAAAACCCAGCATCTGTACCAAAATATACTGTATTTCGTTCATACATATAGTCACTATATATCTATCTATATATATATTTATAAAATGCACTGCAAATTCATGTTTTCTTGTTTTATAAGGCCCACAGTAAATACGCATGTTAAAAAAAACACTTTGCTTTCACAGAAAATAGATATATTTACACATGTTAAAATATCAACCCCGTACATGTGAACGTAAAATATCAACCTAGATTCTCGAGTGCCGTCGATTTAACTTCAAGTACGTTCCCGAAGTGTGGACTCAATGAACGAACACTTTCGTTTTTCTGTGCCCTTGCAGCTGTAAACATAGTCCTTACGTATGTCGATGCTTCTTTTTACGTCCTTCTTTCCTTCTTTTTCATTTTATTTTCATGATCTTTTTAGTTTTTTATTTTTATTTTTATTTTTTTTTGGAAATAAGCCAGAGTGTCTTCGACAGGTCATGATTTACGAGTTTTCTCCGAGCTCCGTTTAAATCTATCTACAATAAGAACAGCTACAGTCTGTGAAAGAAGACGCAAAAAACCTAAAATACATGTAAGACATCAAACTTTCAAATGCTCCGGATGCAAATATGTTCATTCCTGACTCTGAATACTTTGCTTTTGTTCATAAAAAGGCACACACAACTTCTGGAACTGGACATTATCATAATTCATTAGGCTTCCTTTTGCAGAAGGAATGTATCAGTGCTAGGACTTGGCTTTGAGGACCTTTTCCTTGTAACCTTAAAGGAGAAATTCACAGTTTTCACCCATAATCCAAAACGCAGAGAAGAGTAGAAGGCCAAGCAGCTGTGAGAACAACACAGAGCACCATACAGGCTTGTGAAAGGAGAAAAAAAAAGAAAAAAAAAGCAAAAGTGCAAAGCTTTTCAGCACTGAACAGACAGGATTAGGAAACGGTGAGGCTACAAAAACACACTTGCCCTCAAGTATCAACACACAGTGTAGCTGAACCGTGCCGATGAAAATGAAACCCAACAAAGACGCTCAGAAGTAGCTTCTGCCTTAAAAAAAAGCTCCATAACATCAACATCTAGACTTTATTCATTTGTATTTAATCAACTACACCCTCCGTATGTTTCATATGTGAATTTCCACCAAACATGCTGACGTCTGATCACTGTAATCACTATATCGACCCGTCAGTATCTATTATTACTAACTTATCTGAGTGGTCAATTTTGCATAAAGGCTGAAACCTATGATGCCTATAATGATGCCTATAAAAGTACAACTAATTGAATTTTAGTGCAAGGAGAGTTTCCATGCTTGAAAAACAAAGACGAATCGGCATTTATTAAGCTGCTCTGCTTTCTCAAACTTAAATTCAAAACCCGATGCAAAGCACTTTAATGTGTATAAAAGCAAACAGTAGAGTACCGTCCCTTTAGGGAGACCTTGTTCAGCTGACCTTCCTCTTTATTAAACACAAAAAACCATTATATAAGAGTCCATTCGAAGTAGGGGTGGGCATTATGACGATATTTTATTGTATGACGCTCCCTTCCCTAAGGATCGTCAGCACTGGCCGACTGCATGTTTCGAGAGCTCAGTCGGCCGTGTTTTGCTGGATTTCCCGAAGGCACAGCACTGAGTAAATTTTATCGTGGTCCTAGTTTTAAAAAGCACTTTTAAATGTGGCACGACTGGGGATTGTTCGTCCGGGTACAAAACGAAAGCTGGTGATATGTATTGTGATAATGTGTTCAAGTATCATGATTCTGCCCATCTCGCCCACCCCTGATTCACACCTGAGGCCAAGAGCAAAGGAAAGGCAAACCATGAGGCATCTGATTAGGACACTGTGAGCAACCAGGCGGTCAGTACAAAACCAGACCAGAGCTTTGTCCAGCCAGAATAACCAGTGCTTCAGAATAAAGTGCAAGCTGTAAATTGTTCCCTAAAGAGTCAGAGGGGGACCTTTCACTAGGATGCGCTACACTGCATACGCTATCTACATACATTTGTGGGTCAATAACATAATACAGGACTAGTGACGGTATTGTGCTCTCCTTGCAAAAAAAAAATAAAAAAAAAGGCTCATGAAGACATTCTGCAAAGTGTTGCTCTCAAGAGAGACATGCTGCTATCAGACATAATATGCACAACCCTTTGCAAAGAAAAAAAACTCTATAAGTTCCTAATGCTAAGCTTTAGTTCAACTGCTGGTCCTGGTAAGTGTGTCTGGCGGGGGGATACCATGGTAAAGAGAACCAAAAGTGTTCATGTGAAGCTAAATCATATCATTCAAAACATCAGCAAGGCACTGAGAAACCACAGCAGCAAAAAAAAAAAAAAAAGAATATTTGTTTATCTTGCTCCATACTCCGCTGGTGCCCACCCAACCCGTGTGCAAGTGCACTTTGTTCAGGGTACACTCGTATGGCAGACATCTGTTAGATCTACAGCAGTCCTGTAAATGTCCATGTAACAGGATGCAAAGACACGCAAAAACAACTCACTTAAGATGCAAAAAGAGAAAACCTTCATAAATTTCCAGGAAATATAGCTGCTCTGTTTTGAATGGTGCAGATGAAAAAAAAAAAAAAAAAGTGAGTGTGTGTCTATGTGGCGTAAAGAAAAAAAAAAAAGTAACCTTATCATTCATATCACGCACATACTCTTACATGCCCTCACCCAAACATATAACCTTCACAAAAATTATTAAGAGTTTTAGCCCCTTAAACTGCAGACTTCACTGGTAACCACACCTCACGTGATCATTTTGTTGTAGTTACTGAATGATTAGCCTTAGGATTAAGAACTGAACGAAAAGCCTAAAGTTTAAAGGGTTTACTGCTGGACCTAAACCTTCATATGTTAATTGCTGCCAACGTGACGCTTACAGCTGCCTTTCCACCGTCACATCTTCTGAGACGTTTCCATAGCATCTGCCAATGTCCTGGCCACGATCCTGAATGACTGGCCAAGTGTGTGCACGGCGCATGCCCCAGCTTTCTCTAACGAAAGGTGTGCACCCCACGGACGATGTGCGAGGAGAACTCGTAGCGATCTTTGCTGCAGTGGCCACAGATGTTGCACTCCAGTGGGTCCCTGTAGCCATGGCAACCCATGTGGATGGTGTACATGACGTGATCGAGGAAAAGCACTCGGCAGTGCTCGCACTGGAAGGCCCTCAGCTCCTGGCCCTCACGCCCGAAAACGCGCACACCTCCGTCCCTGGCTGCTGCGCGGCTGGCCTCCGCCGCCCGCGCCTCTTCTCGTGCCGTGTAGGGACTTGGACTGGCATGAGCCGGCCTGCTGTGATTGACCAGCTTCTCTTGAGGGCTACTGCGGGCCGAATCAGCTGAATCCTGGCCACTGGTGTTGCTAGGAGAGCCCTCGCGCCCCACCTGGGGGTTCTTGGGCCTTACCAGAGAAATAGCCCCATTTGTAGGGGGCGGGAACTCCGTCAGAGGGTTTGGCTGAGGAAGGGGGAGGGCCTCGCGGCTGCTGGGTCGGTCTAGCCGAGGTCCCAGAGAGTAGACGGGGTGAAATAGGGGGTTCACCATGGGAACCACCTCAGCCATGGTGAGGGGAGGATGATGGACCACAGGTCGCAGACTGTCGCCCAGGTAGGTCATAGCGGTGTTGATAGCCTGGTCCATCATGTGGACTTGCATCATCTCAGCCTCCTTCTCCAACTTCATGCCCACATCGAAGTTCATGTCAGGGTAGGAGTAGCGCATCATCTTCTCCCCTTCACAACACAAGGAGAAACAGAACAAAGCACAGCAAAGTTTTTTTTTTAATACCTCATTTCATTAAACTTTTCCTTTGGAAATGTTGAGTTTTTTTAATCAAACAACTGTGCAAAACAAACAAAAAAAAACAATAGTGCAAAACAAAACTTGTCCACTGTGGCCAGCCTCATGAAATTCTACTTTCATCCACCTCTGGATCCCTTGTGGGTCACGGCTCTTTTTCTTCTTTGTACGCTTGGAAAAAATGTATAAACTAATAAACTTTATAGAAAATTAATAAACAAATTAAATATTTAGCCGATGAGTTCAATCGGTTGTGTTGAATAAAGCAGGATGTCTTACACTTGTGGTTTAGGGCTGCATAAATACATTAACTTAGAAACTGCTTGGACTACTTTTTTCCTCTTTTTTGGTTTATTATTATAATTTTGCGATTGTCTCACAGGACATATAATCTTCTAACAAGAACATCTGAGGAATCAAACTTTCTGTTTCCCACAATGCCAGGTTAGATTTTGGACTATGGAAACAAACACTTATTAAGGTGGGAATAAATCACATTTGACAAAAATCTCAAAGCAAATCCAAAGTTTTCTGAAGGTGGATCTTCAGTGGTGTGCTGACTGGGGGGCGAATCATGGGGCACCTCCCTGCAGGCGACTCATCTTTATCATATCTCCGATAGCATGTGATAACAGCAAAAGTCCCCTCCAAAGTTTCGCTGACTGATGGAAAGTCAGCTCGATATCAATTGGACGATTAAAGAGCACAGGCTGAAGGAGTTTTAGAGTTTTAAAAGTGGCTTATCCAATAAAGTGACAGATCTGGAAGTAAAGTTACAAGATCATAAGAGAAATTTGATTTCAGGCATGAGCGAAAAGCTATGAACCCCGACTAAACGCAACATATAATTAACAGTATGAAGATAACTTTCCAGTTTCCAATGTGCCGATACCTGTCCCGAACATACGCCATCAGATAAAGCGATTCAGATTCTGATGAATCAAAGCTCAACTGGGCAGTTTTCTAGGGAACTTCTAGAATATCACAATATCTGACTTTGGATTGTTTTCAAGAGTTCTGATCTCTGTTATTTTTGTGCACACATGTTTTTGGTCTGAATAAAATGGTGGAAAGTCCCATGTGGAGACCAGGGTGAGAGAATTTAACCCCTACTTAACGTGGATGTGGTGAGGTGTTGCGCGTCACACGATTAAAGCAATAGCAGCATTACAGGTGTGAAAAAACCACAGGGGGGAAAAAACATCTCCAGACTAGCAAATTTGGTGTGCTCGCTTTCACTTTACTGCATGGGTTTGGATTTAGCAACCGCACTGCAAATAACTTCATACACAATTCTGTGTTACTTCATGTGCACTCTGTTCCACTCTTTATTACTTTAATATGATGATCATGAGCATAGCGTTTAGAGTATAGCAAATTTTACAATGAAGATATAGACATGTCCATGTGGATACATCAATCTGGATACATAGATATATATGTGGTAAATATATAGACACAGAAATATATTTTGTTTATTTCTTTACACAATTACGATCACTGCTTCAAAGGTATTTGAGGTTATATTTAGCAATAGGTTCTCATTTTGAGTAAGGCTACAGTATTTCCACCCAGGGAGATGTTACTCACAAGCGTTTTCCTTCCTCGTAATATGATTGCGTGTTCATTATTAGTAGACCATTCGCTATGTGTCGAGTCAGCCGCATTTACTGCAGGATATTTCAAGGGTTTAAAATAGGCCGCCACGCACCTGTGGTTTACGTGAACAGCAAACACAGCTGAGATGCAGTTCTACAATACGATACTGTAAATTGCATTTTTTTGTCTGTTTTATTGCTATTTTAAACTTGCAATTTAAATACGTTCAGTAGGGAGCCTGGGTTAAAAGCTGATTGGCTTGTTATCGTCCTTCTTCGTCTGCTTTAGTCTCACAATCAAAGTAAAGTCAGCATGACACATACTTTTAGATTCCCCAAATTATGTTAAATATCAATTCAAATACATAAATATGTTCAGTGTATGATTTTTAAAGAAAGGTTTGATAGATAAATGTTTATACAAATATTTTATTGAATATAGAATAATATAATAAACTATACACTATAAACTATAAATAATATAATAATTTTTACTTTTAATAATTATGTTTTTTTTAAAGAAAATGTTGTACAAAGTACAAAGTCTTTAACCTCATAAAGACTTTGTACTTTGTGTAATAAACCATTAAAAATCTCAAAAAAAAAAAAAAAAAAACCTAAAGCTGGTACAAAGACATTAGTAGTAGGAAAATGACATAAAAAAAAATACAGCTGATACCTATTGAATGATCATCCAAAAGATTTTGATTTCTATAGACTCTAGGTCATTTCAAATAAACTTTATTTGGGAATTTGATCAAACGTTAACAGAATTGAAAAGGTTGATACTTCAAGATGCGTTATGTCCAGTTTATAAGAACTGATTAAAAGCTAAAGGAGTAAGAAAGGAGTGTAAGCCCTTTTTATGAAATTTTGTCGGCAATAGAGTGGTCCTTATGAGTTCAGTCTGAATATTTCAATCTCAATCTGAATTATGCTCACATAAATATTATATCTTAAAAGTCTTTTAGCTCTCAAGCAATTAATTCATGTTCAATTACTAAAACAGTATCTTAACAAAGTGCTTACAGTGCATTATTAGCACCACTATTATGAACTAGCCTGGTTTACAGTGGCTAAAGCTTGGAAATAATAATAATAATAATAATAAAAAAAAAAAATAATAATAATAATAGTGAAAGACCTAAAGTGGTTCCAAAATGAATCGGTTCTAATTCCAGCTGAACAGCAGTTATAGATTACTCAATCTTTTGCTATTAAGATATCACCACCTGTGCTTCCTGTCTTAGAAAGCAGCCACTCGTAAACGCATCAATATCATTACTTATATATCTAGGAATATCAGTGAATCCCAGTTCCCTCATATCTGTTTTGAGCCTTCATATATCATGAATATTGCCTATTATTAATCATATTATTAACCCTACATTGCTGACACAGATGAAAGCAGATGTGTGCCTCTTAATGAATTTCAGGGAACCTACTGTCACACTCACCCACAAACTTCTGAGGTGTGGTGCTCTTCCTTTTGGCCACACTAGCCTGCAGCCTCTCGATGACCGGTGGCCTGTCGAAGGCCAACGCGCCGGGCGGCTCTCCCATAGCCCTCAGGTCCTTGGGAACTTCTCCTGTGGATCAAAAGACGTGGATTAGAAACATCATTGCCGGAACCCATTCGCTTTCAACTGAAACTCTTTTGATGATTTCATCCAGACTACATCCAAAGCATCACCTTCCATTATCCTATTTCATTTATTAAAAAATATAACATTATTAAAAGGCACAAATCTCCCTTTTCTGCAACAATATAGCTCGGTTTAATGAAAAATCAAGCACAATGCTATGCCAACATCAGTCAACGTGTTTGGCGGTGTATCTTCGGTTTAGCACTAGTCAACCATACTGTCCTCAGCTAAACCCTACACAGCTCCTTAAGGTGCTGCAGAATTGTGAAAATGGTGACACTCGGGCTAGTAAGAACTGATCCTGGAACAGATTCTGTAATGTTTATGATGATCGATACCAACGAAACTGATTCTAAATCAGTGCTCCTACTACTGTAGAGCTTCACTTCACTTGAGAAATGAAGCTGCTCCTGAAATAAATGGAAGTGAAAAGGATGTAGACCCGGAGTTACCCCCCAAAAAACTAGACAAGTATGTAAAACATATGTATTTGACAATCATTCAGATTGAATCACTTTTCTATAGATTGTTTAGATCTAAACATTGTCCCCCACAAACGTTAGTTGAACACACAACAGTAACATTTTATTATCTTATTTAGTTAAAATACATTTTCTAAAACTATCAAGCACGGATGTGGTAGAGATTGAATGTTTAGAATGGCACTGTTTTTCTGGCAGTTTCAAAGAGGTTTGAGTGAAAAAGAAATAATAAGAGCGCAGTTGAAAGATGATTTTATAATCAGCGACGTCTTCATGTGTTACAAAGCTATTGCTGTTTGTTGGTGGTTTGTTAGTCTCTTATGAGAAGCTGTCTGCGTGTCTGTAACGAACATCATCCTTATCTTACATCTGTTCAATTACAAGAAGAGTAAACAAGTAAGGACAGAGAGCGACGACCTTTTCATGTTGAAGGTTTGCTTATTAGACACGCTGCATCCTCGGAAAAATAAAACGTATTGAGTTGTCACTAGGGTTCCAGTGAACGTCTTCATTACAGTTCGTTAGGAAACATCAATATACCGTATTCTTTTGCATTCCATCTGTACTCTGCTTTTAATGATCTTTTCCATTTCAAAAAACGTTTATAGTAAAAGTCTGCCCTGATACACGTTTAAGATACACTACTGGAAAAATCCAACACAATATTTCCTATTAAATTTGGATCAGATTCCTCCATTTCCTCCATTACAGACCTCCCAGCTCGTCATCTTGTATTTCGTGTCACATATACAAGTCCGCGTCACCTGAGAGATGTTTTGGCAACAGATTTATGGAAAAAAATATGGGTGACTATAGACTGTATTTGCTGGCAGGGTTAGTTCTATAGCTTTAGTTCTTTATAAAAGAAAGCAGACTATGGATCTGAATGTCTTGGCTGATTGAGTGCCTCTTGGGGAAGTGGAATATTTATTACAAGTTTTGGAATTTGATTTTTTCTTCCCAAAAATTCAATTTTTTCCCCCATTTCTTTATACCGGTAAGGCTACATGTCGTTTTTGCACTGGTGATCTAATAACATTTGCCGAGGCCAGTGTTCTGAAACGTAGGATGGTGGGTGTTCCCGCCCTTTAGCTGTAGCTCCAGGCTGTTACACGGCTATAATCAGGGTTTTTTTTTTAGCTGTTTTTACATGTATGTGTCCGATAGTGCAGCATTTCTTTATTTCGTTCTATTCCATTTCACCCCTGTCCAAAAATCCTGGAAATATACTTCATAGTTGCAACTTTACAAGAGAAACATCCTTTACTTTTCATGTAATGTAAATAGACTGCACTCCAAAACCTGGAGGGTTTATCGCAACAGTGTCGCATGATGTCAAGGCTGACTGCTGTGTTCAAATAATGTCCGTGGAAAAGTGAAAAAACGAGATGGTTTCACCTCGACTTGTGCGAAACTGTGCAAAGAATACATTTTATAAATTAAAGGTGCATTTAGTGACCTCAGAGTGGCTCTGTCATGCAGGAACGTCCGTTAGCTCTTGTCCTGCTGGTCAGGCTTGCAGCTTATTTGACTAAATGGGAAAATCATGCATTTTTAAACACGCCTCCAGGTTTCTTTTCCTTGGCCTGGCTTAACCAGTTCACACCATCCCTGCTATGTTAAGAGTGAAACAATGCTTTTCCTTTGGAGTTGACCTATACTGATACTCGCTCATCAGCAGTTTTTTTAGAATTTACACGTTTTTTCTGCCGTTCCTTGAACCTCTCACTTATGATGCTTCAAGGTGCTCATAGATTAACTTTAGTTCTGTTTATAGACATAACATTACACCGAGATCCGGAGAGTTAAGTGCCAGGAAGTGCTGTTCATTCATAAAGATTATTTTTTTCATCCTGTGCAATGACAGGCATAGTTTCTACTGTCGTGCTTGCAGGGTTTTACTTTAGCGCTATACTTGCATCTGATAATTAACAATCTGATATCTTATATATTATGCTTATTATCATTTCTTGAATTTTCCTGGCTTAAGCTGGTGCTTAAACTCATTCAGTAGCGCGCATGGCTGCATACATGGAATTTGAGAAAACTGAATGTAAACCATTAAAAGTTAGTCTATAAGCAGCAACCAGTGATGTCTGCATGGCATCTGGCTGCAGGAGGTAAAGTGGAAGGCAAGAAAGGTGGGGAGGTTTTGGGTGGGGCTGCTTATCAAAGGTTATTAGGGTGGGGTGGGGGCGTAACAAAGCAATAATGGGGGCATGTTACAGCACTAACGTATTGGAACAGCGATCACAGATAAGATTTTCAGCCCCATTTTTAGTATTAACATCTATTAAATTCGATAAAACGCAGCATCTTTAGTAACTGACCACCCAGTTCCTGCCAGATCTGAAACCTCTCAAAGATCCTTACTGGGATTCTAAATCAATACATCATTTGACTGTTCTGAAACCAGTAAAGGTTGGTACTTCCATTGAAAACCAAATATTATGGCCATAATCTCAAAATCTGTTTATATGTAACTATAAACATGATATTTAAATGGCATAGTGTGAAACAATCTCCCTCCGGGTCAAAAAACTAAAAATTCTGATTCTGACCCGGGTTCTAATGGATTGAAACTTGCATACAACTAAATTACTGTGACATAGAAGTGGGATTGTTGAAATTAATTTAATTCATCATAAAATAAATCGACAAAAGAAAGGTGGAAAATAGAATAGCGGGTTTCAAAATGTGGTCTCCAAGAGAAGACGAGGATGCTTTAGTGAAAAGAAGACTCCATAAGCCGGCAGACCTTCTGTCTCTGATGCAGCCCGCACTGACCCACTTACCTGCATATGGGCCTGGGATGGGGGCGGAGTCCATGCTGACACTCTGCAAGTAATTATGGCACCTCTCTTTGTGCTCCTCCAATGACGTGCGCTGTTTGTAGCTCCGCCCACAGTAGTTACACTTGTGTGGTTTACCCACTAAAAAAGAAAGACATCAAAGGAAAGAATTACATCTATTAGTAAGGAGGCGACGCGAGTCATTCAGACTGTATGCACAATTGGAGTTTCGATTTTTGAGTGAGTAACCAAGAGAGTGGGCACTTCTCATGATGATGCAATCCAGCATGAGATGGCCTCAGCAGAAAAAAAGAGTTAGCCTTGGGTGGAATAATCCCACGCAGAAACAAAACACTACACACTAAAGGCAACGCGGCTTCCTCCGCATGGTTGGCGTAAGAAGTGCATTCAGATGTATTCTAGTACTGTGAGCTGCCACACACCCAGGCAAGAAATGAACTGGCAGGAAAATCAGTGCCATGGAATGAACCAGATCATTTAGTAAAGATGCGTTTTGTTGAGGTGAGAAACACACTCACACATTTTTTTTTTTCTAACAATGCCAGGACACCAGGTCACATGCTATGTTGAAATTTTGTTGTCCTATATTATAATGGTTGTTTGTCTCTCCTTAAAACTTTTCTGGAGATACAAAGTTTCGTGCACAGCAACATGTAAGGAACAATATGTAACAAGTAGATGGCCCACATAAAAAACCTGCATGAAGAGATAACGTGTAAATTTTCAGAACAAAGCCTTGTATCTCCAGAAAAGTAACTACAGTCAGCCCCATACTGTTGGCTACAATTCTTATGGTAAAAAAAAAGGTCATGGCATTTGTGGTAAAGTAGTTTTATTAGTAATTTTACACTAAATATGTGAAAAAGAAAACTTTCCTGTGTTTTCACCAAAAAGGGGGAAAACTTCATTCATTGCTAAAATGCATCACTTTAAAACAATGGGGATCTGATTTGCAGAAGTTGGCAATACTTAGATTCCAAAAAAGTGTAGATACGAAGAAAACCTTTAATCTTGACAGAAAGTCTTTCTTTTTCATCATTCATTTAAACATAAGCTCCTGGACGCTGATGGAAGGTGTCAAAGTGAGCATGGTGCTAAAAAAAACCCAAAAAAAACCATAAAACAACCTTGCTACAACATACAAAACCTTTCTTCCTACAGGATATTTATTAGAATCACATATCCAAACTGCCCCCTCAAAAACTGGAATTGAAATTCAGCTTTTGGCTTGGCCAGACCTCTGACCTAAGCCCCACTGAAAACCTGTGGGATGTGCCTGGAGGCTCCAAAAGAGCAGACCTAAGACCGTGGAGACCCTGTAGAGATTTTCTGTACCGGCAAAGAAGGGTTTCAGAAGGTACAGTTGCCCCCATGAAAAAGGCTAAATTTACTTGTTTCATTATAGTACCACCCTTTTAAAGGATGTATTATTATCTATTGGTAATTAACTAAGTAATAAGCACTTAATAACACATCAGTAAACAGTGCAACGAGCCAAGTAGGCTTAATTCACATTAATACACAGTACAAAGTGAAACAAAACCTTGTAAACAGCAGTGGTCTGTCATTTGTGATGAATATAATCGTATATATTTTTATATAAACTGATGAAAAAGGCAAATAAAAATCACTTACAGGCAAAATCTGGGCTTCAACGGTGTAGGTTGCCAATGGCCGCTATTTAAATGTTATAATTGGTATCCAAAGATTTTCTAGATATTTATGACTATGAATGGGAATATTTATTATGAGTAAAGAGTACTTAAAGAGTAGTTAATAACTGCTTATAAACTCTTTACAATCTTTATGATCGTTACCAAGAATGTCAGTAGTTATGGTTACAAAATAAGTGCAAAACACATTTTCTTGCTTACACCATGCACACACACCTGCACCTACATACACACACACGTGTGCACAAGCCATATTCAAAAAGACACACCAATCCACACACTCAGAACCCATAAACACCCACCATACGGACACATTCTGAGCCAGTTCACACATACACACGCTGTGAAACACACACATGGTCAGAAACACACACTGGGTTTGAAGTAGCTGGAAAATCTATGTTCAGATCAGAAAGGGAGAGAGGGAGTTTTTCTGCTCAGCCGGAGCAGGTGTGAGGTGTGAGGTGAATCATTGTCTAAGTTCCACTGACTCTGGGCTGGTGTGGAGACGATGGGGCGGGAGCAAAAAAGCCTCCATGCACACAAACGCCGCAACAAGCAGCAAACAGCAGCCCAAACACTGCCTTCCGGTGTGGGCTAACGCAGCAGGACGAGGAGGTGGACCTGGGGGATCCAGGAAAACACGTCATCAGCAGTTGTGTTCCAGTAACCCGAAGGAACAACTTCATTCAGCGATTCGATCCGTGCTACACTCACTGCTCGGTTTAGTCATTCATTTCCCCATTTGGCCCTTTCATTCATTCACGTATAAACCTCGCCATCTCAGCAGGGGCCTACACTGATCGGTTGAATCAGACCAAAAAAGCCTTTCCAATTTGAAGGAAACCTGCTCGAAGCTCTGTGGTCAATTCTCTGGTGTGAGGCACTTTCACTATTATTCATGAAGTCTGCAGTGAGACTTGACTCAGAAATTTGCAAGCGTGAAGTCGTCCCGGGTGCACGTGAGAAAAAAAAAAAAAAAAAGAAATAGCACCTGTTTACAAGCAGAGCCTGCGCCGTTACCTGTAAAAGAACTGGGATTGTGAAAACACCCTTGCCACATTTCAGTAAGGCTGCAGAAAAGGGCAAAAGTGAGACAACTCAGACTGGATGAGACGTGGCCATGGCGACCTTTCGCAGTTTCTCTGAAGCCACACAGCACTGACTCGTCAACTGACGGCGTGAGAAAGGATGGATACCGCGCCAGCAGATTTGAGAATATAGACGCTGACTGTTAGAGCCTCTTTTTTTTATTTTTCATCCTGTTCATTCATTTTTTCATGTTCAGAAAACAGGGTGCACCATGCAAACAACTACATAGTACACATATAACGTTCATTTAATACTCAAATGGAAATCTTCTCCTTGAGTTTTATCAGATTAATTATAGCACAGCACCTTATTAGCAATTCAGCCTAATTTCAGTACTTTCTTTCTTTTACCCACGACAGAAAGTATTTCAAACAAAAACAAATAGGGCAGAGCCTTCGAATGACTCATAGCACTTGTCTCATGAATGTCTGCAAAATTAGTCAACTTGGGGCAGACCACTCAGACGCTTTTGGGGTACTTATATGTCATTGGGTCAATGTATTGGAAAGTAAGTTGTATGAGTAAGAGATAGTGATGCAGGGGGTGATAGTGATGTCTGAATCTGTCATGCTTTCAATATTTCTAGAGAGGAGAGTTTTTTGAGTTTGATCCTTACAGTAAGTGGAAAGTGGCTAAATGTTGACACCTCAGAGGATATTCCGTCTCCGCAGCTAGAAGTGAGCTCTGCCACAGAATGGAAATAAAAAGAAACCCAGCGGTTTGGTCCAGTGAACTGGGACAGCACCTGCAGACTGTATGTTAGGAAGTGGACAGATAAAAAAAAAAAAAAAAAAGTTCTCCTTTACACACATGACTGGTATAAATATGCTGAAAGAATAGAGTGCATAAAAATAAAATAAGAAAAAAAAACACACAAAAAAAAACAAAACAAAACATTTATTTCTACTTGAGATCCAAGAAAAGGTTCTGTGCACCCTGAGCAGATGTTGGATGGGTGAGAAAAATCCCTGCCTCAGCTTCTATTCTTAACATGCAAATACCTCAAGTGTTGCATTAAAGCCCACTTAACCGCATCCATTCGGGTTGAAAACAGGAAATCGTGAGATGGAGATGACATTTCATTTCAAGTAAATGCCTATCAATTTCAGATCGTCAGCAGAAGTGCCCAGCTCAGTGAGCATGCCCATCAAACCATCCATTATGAAAAATAAAAGCAGTGCCCCGGTGCTGCCCTTCTGACATTTGTTCTCCATCAACAAATAAACCGACCAAATAAACTCATCTTACATTCACTTACATCAAGCAGCCTGCACGGTTCTGCTAAGCAAGCTTTCCAGCCACGCCTGAAACCAGCCAGCAGCGTCTCTGTCTGTGAACTTATGTGTTAATCAAGTGATACTCTGCACATCTCTCTCTCTTCAAAAAAAAAAAAGAAAAAAAAGCCTAGTGGTTAGGGACTAGGCCCCAGGATTGGATGGTTGTGGGTTCGAAACCCAGACCAGTGGGTTGCCTTGTGGTACCCTTGAGCAAGGTGCTGTCCCCATCACTGTTCCCCAAGCGCTGGACATGGCTCCATTTCACTGTGGTTCACTGTGTGCTTTGCTGTGTATTTACAAGGACAATTAGTCACTTTCACTTCACTCTCTCCAAAAAACCCATATATATATATAAATATATATATATATATATATATATATATATATATATATATATATATATATCAATCTCTCCCTTTCTCTATCTCTCTTTCCCTCTCTCTCTATCTCTCTCGACTGCCCTACTGCTGGGATGTCACCTGCCTCCCTGCTGCCACATACACAGGTGGAAGAGGCCTTTCAGGAGCACCCCATTGCGCAAGATGCAGTCGGACCTGCCTGAGTTCCTCATATTCCGATCCAGCACAGAACGGAAGGTTTGAAACCAAGCAGACCATCCCTCTTGGAAATTCTGATCGAGACTGAAGTTACACCAGTGTTTCTCAAGCCACTCCCCAGGGCTCACTAGACTGTCCACATTTTTCCAGCTCTCCATACACCCAGACCAAGCCATTAAAAGATTAATCCACATTTTGGCCTTATTTAACCTCATCTTATACCCACAGACAATTTTGGCATGTTTTTTGATGAGAAATAAACTGAAAATCTGACTTCATTAGAACTAAACCTCCATGGTAAATATACACGAGAGAGAGAAGACATTCTGCTTTTCAAATGAAAGCTAATGCAGCTCTTTTGGGCCATTTCAAGTGACCCTAAAGTTATGAAATACTCATATAATGGCTGCAGTTTTCAAAATAATTCAAATAAAAGATCTTAAACAACAACATCATAATCAAGGCAGACGAGCAGAGAGATGAGGCTGAAAAACACAGGGATATTCTTTAAACCCCTGATTCATCCTGAGAATTCGACTCTTGAAATCTGTATTTAAACACAAATCCACACATCCTTCCATTCTGAGATGGTCTTAGTTACAGAGGAGACTGGATGACAGAAATAGCCAAAATCTTGCTTCATCCATAAAAGCATTAACAGGAAAAACCAAGAGCCTTGCAGATTTATTTGTTACCCTTAGTGAGTAAAATGGATCAGAATGTGGAATTGGAGCCTTCTGTGTTCTCCCATGTTTGAAGCAGATTTATAGAGACGTACAAAGTTTCATTCACTGCTGGGGAGTTTAGAGGCTTATCTGGAGCGCGTATTGAAATTGGATCCATGCACAAGATCAAAAAATCCTACTGATTCTCCAAACTTGAAATCGTCCATGCCTTTTTTGCCATGTCTTTTGATCAGATCAAGATGAAATGGACACGGTTTGCTAGTTAGGTTTGATATGTGCATCCCACAGGCTACAACCTCGATTTCAAACGTTCAAAATTCACATTAACCCTCGAGCGCAAATGAACAACTATGTTGCAGCAAAGAAAATAGTGCAGTCACTAGACGGAGCAGCGCTAATCAACAAGCTGACGTGGGCTCTGATGCAACAGCACACCGCAGGCCCTGCGTACCTGTCCACGCTTCTGAAAATAGACGACCAGCTACTCGACTGCTGCCATTGGCCACAAAACTGCACATCGTAAAAGCTGCGAGTTCTCTCAGCAAGCCACAGTACGTGGGCTGAAGTGGTTGAAAGCCCACTTTTTGTTTTACAGCATAAGCATGACGTTCTTAACCCGATGAGCTTTTTGATAAGGATCAAACTTTTTGGATCACTTTTGATCATTTTATTGACTTAATAGTCAATAAAACTATCAATAGGTAATCAGCATGAAAAGATATGGTACAGATGATATATGTTACGTAGTCACGCAGTAGAGTGAAGGATTAAAGCACACGCCGACATTTCAACCACCATTTTATTGTATTTTATTTATATTAAATTTAGGTAAATTATCTTTTTTTTTACCTTATATTTACACTTTTGCACATACGTTTCCATGCATATATGTATATACATCGTTGTTTATGTTTTACACAATTTTTAAGCCACCGATTTCCAACTTTGAGAAAGTTAATAATGTATTCATTAAATCGGCCATTTTTGTCACTGCGCCTTAATGATATAAATAAATGAGCTCTGTTCTGATTGGCTACCCTGCACTGAGCCTCATCCAAATATCAGTCCAGGCCATAAAGGATAAGCAATTGTTGCTCTTTGTGATAATGAATCCCAAATGGGACTCATCTTCCGTTTGTGACTGTATAGTGTGGGAAGTAAGCAGCTCAGTTTTTAAACTTTAACACTGTTTACATATAACTTCAATTATTGAAATAAAAAAGCAATTAAAAGACGTTTTCATGACATGGCGACTCGAGGTAAAAGGATCTTTAAAACATGATCAACATTCAGCTTCTCTATGTCCCTCACCATCAGTCCGGCTGTTTAAGAGACTGATCTATGTAAGGAATAACTGATATATGTAATATATGTAGCGTGAATGGGCTGGGAGGAAACAAACGTAGGCTTATATCTACAGCTTATTCTCCGTATATTCGCTGTACAGACTGGGAAGTAAAGGTGTTGACGCTTTTACTGTTCAGCTGTTTGATATGAGCCCAATAATAACTTAAATGATTTTCCCTGACATGGCTTTAACCTAGCTGCAGAATAAACATAGTAAAATGACTTTTATATTAAGCATTAGTTTAATCCATGCTTGAAAACTGACCCTTTATTAAATACCTACAAGGAAGCTACTCATCAAGTTCCATTAAAACTCATATGTACAGTAGGCACCTATTAATGGGAGGAATTGAAACCTGGACCTGCCAATGTTTCGAAGTTTTAAAGGGGTTAAAACGCCAAGGTTGAGCACATAAACATGTTGTGTGCACAAAAATGACAAAAGCCCTGACAAATCTACTGCCTGGCCTAGAAAACTGCTCTATCCCAGGTGCCGACAGCGATTAGCACTGAAAAACAGGAAATGAGAAAAGACGAAGAAAGGCAGCAAAACATGATTCGAGAGAGATAGACCTGCTCCTTCTCTCCCTGTGCATTTCAATGAGCCTGTCCCGAGGTGACAGCTCACTCAGGCCTGGCCCGGGTCACTGCTGATAGTATCGAATGACCCGGATCTACAGCACATGAGCCACGATGGAGTGATAATATGAAAGTGGGTTAGAGAGAGCGCTGCTTTAGTGAAGTGACACTTCCCTTTGGTTGAGAGTGAGAGAGAGAGAATAGGTGATGAGAAAGAACAAAGAGAAAAGAGATAGACAAAGCTTCTTTGGGTTGAGAGGGGCTGAATGATGGAGTGGTCAGGGTGAGAGATGGCGAGAGATAGAGACTGAGAGAGAGAGAGAGAGAGAGAGAGAGAGAGAGAGAGAGAGAGAGAGAGACAGAGAGAGAGAGAGAGAGAGAGAGGAAGGGAAGGGAAGGACAAGAAAGTCTGCACAAGCAAGCAAGCGACAGAACATTTCCTTTGGTGGTTCAAGTGCTTTGCAGGCAACAGGAACAGTGTGTCCTAAGTGGCTTAACCACAGCGCTCACAAGTACATCTGTAAAAGTCCCTCTGAGCTCTCCAGAGTGGACTCAGAGTTCAGCAGAAAGGAAGCCACTTGGTGGAGGTAAGCTCAGCTAGGTTACGCTGACGTGGACTGGGGCATTCTCCCTGAAACCATTCACTCTGTAGCTGGCACTCATAAGCGGCACCTCTGCCTGTGCCACTGCTTTCATGTCACATGTCAAGAGCACCCAAAAAATAGATTCTCACAGCCATTTCTCATCTATCCTGATCTGCAAGATCACCCTTCTGTTAATAATGATAGCACTATTAGTATTTAATCTATATGCTGGAGTAAGGATTAATAGAGCAGTTAATTACATATGAATTATTCAGCAATCGCATAGAATCTGAGTGCTGTGCACTTATGAGACCGACCTTTAGCCAGTCAGCGGTTACCAGATTAAAGAATCGCATATTTCGTTTGCAGAATATATTCAGTGTTAGTGCTGCACTACCTGTCCCCAGTCCAGGTGAAATATACTCAGATGAAGTTGGAAAAAGTTTGATTTTAGTTCATAGTTTTCTGAAGTCCTGAAAAGCGCTGTTTCCTGATTTCCTGTCTGCTCCGCCTGCTGCGGTGTTGCTCCCTCCACACTGAAGCTACATGGAGCATTTCAAGGATGCACTGCAGCCAATCAGAGCACGGCCCTTTACATATATCAGTCTTAATGGATCATGATAAAAATAGCCTGTTTAATACCTAACCTTCTAGACGCTTCACCAACTGTGGAAGCGCAGGGGCTTTTCTCATCCACCACCACGACCATCTACTGCATTCGCTCAGGCAGACTCCCGAAATTATGAAGCAGAGCAGCATTTCAGGTGTGAATGAAGTCACTCTAGAGCTCACTGTGCTCAGTAATGATACTACACTGCAGGCTACTCTCACTATCTCTCTCTCTCTCTCTCTCCCTCTCGCGCTCTCTCTTCTTCTCACTCTCTCTTTCTCTCTTGGACTGTGCTTTGTACTTAAAGCGAAGATGAAAAACTATGCACCACGAGCAGTACGCACTTATTAAACCATGAATTTCACACATTTGTATTTCTCATCTAAACAAATGTTTCGGTTAACCCCTTCACCTCAAGTGCAGTGGGCCTGCAAACAGATCCATGCTGAGAAAGCCACTTAAAGTCCAGTCTCCTTCTTTAGATGAGACTTAAAAATGGTTAAAAAAAAAAAGGTTAACAGGGAAACAATAAAGTATACCGAATAAAATAAATACTATAAACAAAAGCTACATGATTTTTTTATTAGAGCATGTATCTAATTTGAACTAGAGTGATGGACTAAAGCATTGGTGTCACAGTAGGCGGTGCTCTGCTCTGAATGGACACACCTGTGTTCATTCGGGCGATAGGTGTACCTCCTCGGGGGCTGGGTTTATAAGCCCCAGTGAGGCAGAGCAGAGCGTCGGTCATTGTTTACGCTACTTCCTTCGTACAAGTGTTTCCTGAGTTCTGTTTATGTTAATAATGTTGAGCATCAGACTCCTGGCTGTGCATCTGTGTTCAAGCTACAACATCAAAAAGGTCCTGCCTCTCTGTGGAACTCGGTGCTGAAAATTGATAGTCATCCTGAAAATAAGTCTTACCCGTAACAAATGCAGAAAGTGAAAATGTATTTGGATAGTGGTCAGAAACGAGGAATGAAGCATGAAGGTCAGTTAGGTTTAGAGGGGAAGTGAGCACAGACTGACCGGAATGTGTGCGGAGATGTCCGGTGAGGGCGTCACGGCGGCGGCAGGCGTAGCTGCAGAAGGGGCATTTAAAGGGCTTTTCTCCCGTGTGCAGCTTGACGTGCCTCAGCAAGTTACCCTTTTGGGTGAAGGAGACCCCACACTGGTTGCACTGAAAGGGCCGGTCACCTGGAAGACACCAGAGCAATGAATAAATGGGAAACAATAACTTCGAAACAACTTTCTGACCAATCAGTTGAAGGATTTTTGGTTGATTAAGGTCTCCTCAGTTGACTAATTGCATTCATTTTTTCATTTAGATTTTAGACGCCAATAAATACCATGTAGATACAAGTATTGTATGATATTATATTGTACATCCACGGAGTATTATGTATTAAACAACTGCTACTGTATCTGTATAACTGTATGAATATGCGTTGTATTCATTGTATATCTGTAGAAGGGTCAATACAGTACAGTTTAACTGTAACTGTTTCCCTGCATATTATCGCTGTTGGAACAAAACCTTGTATCTTTCAACACATTTTACTGTAGATTTAAAATGGGGTAAAACAGACCAAAGTGGAGATACAAGGTTTTGTTATCTACCTTTCTGTGTATCTGTCTGTCTTTTTGTGTTTCTATCTGTCTGTCTTTCTATCTATCTATCTATCTATCTATCTATCTATCTATCTATCTATCTATCTATCTATCTATCTATCTATCTGTCTGTCTGTCTGTCTGTCTGTCTACCTATGATATTTAAGCATTTTTACTTTAAAAAAAAATCAATTTAATGAACAAAACCTGCAACTGGACAAGATATTGCTAAACTTAAGTTCATGATTGTAAGCTTATCATGTGAATTTGTCAGTCTTTTTATTTATTATTATAATTTTTTACATTTCAGGCCTAATCTGGGACCATCTCAGCTTGCTCATCACATAAAATTCTTCATATGAAGACACTAAACACAATTAAATTTAAAATGCAAACATCACGAGTGGGCCATTCACACCACACTAGTCTTTGGAAGCAAAGGTTCACAGACGATGGAGGGAATGGGCGTGGTTTCAGTTTTGACCCTGAGTGTTAACAGTATTCAACCACCATCAAAAGTGACTCCCAAAATGCATTGTTCATCTTTATATATATAGAGTGGTGTGACGAGAAGGTGTTAGATCTCAATAGCTTGGCCCTTTCTCAGCCAGGCTGGCTTACCACACAGGCTCTCTACAGCGCAGTCTCATGAAACTAAAGGTCATTTGCTGCTTAACATAGCCACAGGCAGCGTTTCGAACCAACCCTGAAGTTCCATCGAGTCCTTTTATAACCGAACGAAGACTGAGCTTTGAAAAGCCAGGCTGGGCCTTTTCATCTCGGCAAGGACATTTTTCCCATACCGCGTGAGAAACCCAGCCCAGTACCCTGTTCCTCTTATTTTTGCCAAATTTGATTAAAAATAATGCACTAAAATTTAGGCTTCCTGTCCACAATGTGAAAAATGTCAGAATACGAACAGGTATTTTTTGTCTTTCAGTTTCCAAAGAGGCAAACTATTAAATGTGACGTGGTCTTGTGTTGATAAAAATGACAAAACTGAACAAGAGCGGCCTATTTCATCTCTGAGTATGTGGTTTCTACCTTGTTAACAATGAAATACCCGACCCATTTTATGCCCTTGTACCAGAACCCAGCGCTCATCACCACTCAGATCTTTCAGATGTTAAAACTACTTAAGAGCTTCAACATGTTCTTTAAACATCTTTTTGAAGAACATCAAATGAGTGTTGAAGTGCAATACAGTGCACTCACTCACTCTCTCACACTCTCTCTCTAACTCACTCACTCTCTCACTCACTCATACACTCACTCACTCACTCTCTCTCTCTCACTCTCTCTCACTCACTCACTCACTCTCTCACTCTCTCTCTCACTCACTCACTCACTCACACACTCACTCTCTCTCTCACTCACTCACTCACTCACTCACTCACTCACTCACTCATTATCTTAACCGCTTATCCTGACATGGGCCGCACTTACAGGATGGAATTAACGTGTTTAATATTAATGAATGATTGGAAATTAATGGATAATTAAAATGCATCTGTGAAAATCAAACCAGGTTTTGACTAGGATTGTAAATCTTTGGCTTGATGTGTCAACGCCCCACACCCCGGACATCTGAAGTCCATGGCAAAAACAAACAGGTCCATCAGGAAAGACGTTTAGATGCAGGCATGATATTTAATCCTCAGTGTGTAGAGATGCTACCACAGGCGGCTGTGTCAGTAGCCGTGAGAATACAGGTTCAGAAATCTGAAATCTGAGCCTGGAGTTTCTAATGAACACACAGCAGCACCAGCATGAGCCAAGGCCTCCAGAACAGGTTGTGGAGGATTCCTGGGATACTCTCCCTGAGAAGACTTTCCAAGCCTGAACTGTTGTTCTCACCCTGCTCCCCACACCCTCACACGCATGCACACACACACACACACACACACACACACACACACACACACACACACACACACACACATCTGAAAGAAGTAGGAGCTTTCAAAGGCTGTGTTCAGATCATATTTGATCATCAATTATAATCACAGCAGACAGAAATCCACTGCAGCGATTTAATGACATAATCTGCAGAAGGTTTAAAGTATTTTTATCATCGAGGAGACCTTACGTCACGGTCATGGCAAATCTTTTCATGGTGGTAAATCCATTTATAACTTACTTACTACAAATGTGACTGTATTTTTTTATTTTTAGCATTAAAACATTTCTTTCTTTCTTTTAAAACTATAATGCATTCATCGTTTTGCCATTTTTTGTATTATGATGTTAGTGTTTTAAAAGTTAAAAAACTGTTAAACGCATTTCACCTTCTAATACTGAAATAAACCTCAAACAAACAAACGCACCAATAAATAAGCCCATAATGTGAAAACGTGATGTATGTTCAATTAAAAATTGCCCTGTCAGTATTTATTATTATAATCTGAAGGGTAGCGTTTAATAGAAGGCGTCTACGTAAGACGTTTTTTGACATGTGACATTAAGCTACGTGTACTTTCTAAAGGCTGATTCCGCCAAGTGTCACCTCACAGTGATGCTGGTCAACTGACACTTTTAAAAATGTTACTGTAGGTTGAAATCTGCTGTCAGATAACCCTTACGTGGGGGTCAGGTGGCCTGTTCAACACCATGCTTCAGTACATCGCTATTATTATCCTCTATTATTAGTCTGAAGCAGCATTTAGCTTCAAACACAACATCAGGAACTAACTTCCCATTCGAAAAAGCGAAAGGTATTCGGTACCATTTACGCAGGTTCATTTAGCCTTAGGGACATCCTGCACATACCAGAATTAACCCTTTCATTCTGGAGATGGGAGGTCCCGGCTGAAATAAAAATGCAGTGCCGAAACAGGGCAGGATCGATCTTTGTGACTCAGGCATTCTTTTCTGAAGAATTGCTTTCACAAGCAGTTGGCCTCACATCCACAGTTTCGAAGTGAAGTGTTACTGGAACGAGATGTTATTATGATGCACTTGTAAGACTTTGGATTAACCCTTACTATTGAGCGAATGCTAAGCTGTCTTCAGAAATGAAAACACCGCTTATTGCTTAAGGATTTGATTTTCATTTTGAACTGATTCAAGCCTCCACTTTGACCTTCTGCTTGTTGGCACCATACAGGTGTAAGAAGAGGGACTGATAGCTGCTTTAACCCTTTAAAACCCTTAAAGACAAGCAGACATGTGCTGATATGCAATAATTTACCTGATGGTATCCGTACTCCCGTATCCGCCGGCCCCTCCGCGCCTGGGCCGACATCCTGCAGATTGTTTGGGCTGTCGATCATAGGCTCCTCTAGTACAGATCCCTCTTCCCCACTATGGCCAGTCTCCTCTGGGCCTGCCACTCTTTTCTCTGCTTCCTCCTCAGTACCTTCCTCCTGTTTGATTGTATGTGCTGAAATGAAACAACAACATTAAAGTTATAAATTAAGGGCTGTCTGAGATAGAGGGCATATGGCAAAACACACACAGGAGTGCAAACAGCGTAGGGGGGCTCTCAGAAGGTTAGGCTGAGCTCAGGAACATAGTGAGCCAACAACTGGAACATAAATTCAAGGAGAGGCTAGAGGAGGTAATTACTACCCCGAGAAAATGACTACACTTCAAGCTGTTGTGAAGCACGAGTACACATACACAAGCGCAAGGTCTCAACCTTTCCTGCTTTTATTAAAATGATCTATTTTCTTAGAATGTGCATTTAAACTGATTTCAGTTAAAATCACCTTCACTTTTCCCTAATTACTGATTTATGTTACTTCCATTAAATCTTGAATAACACCAGGCCTTTTCTCTTAATGGTTATTTACAATGCTCTATTCTTTTCCCATAGATACCAATGAACTTTTAATTTGTTCGAATATTCAGTAAAAAATGCTTTCAATGTTTCATTTAACTCGCTTAATAATCTGGAATGGGTTGACTCTGAATCTTAAACTCAGTTTAAATCCTAACCTAAGTACCGCAGAGGATATCTGTGAAGAACAATCAGTGGGATTTCCTACCATTTCGGCTGCAATGAGAACAGGTGCAAACTCCAGGAATAACCACTCAAACTACAGTCTGTTCCTTTAAGGCTTCCCAAAAAGTAAAAATAGTAAGTACTAGTCACTAGTGCTGACGGTTTTTTCTATTCGCGTATTGCTTTTGTATTTTAGGCCTTCCGTCCACCACGGAATGTTTCTAGTTTTGCCATTAATCAAATGTTCACTATCCAGCAATTACTAGGAGTTAGGACTATTAGACGACTTTGAAACTAATGTATAAGCTCTGAAGTTGTGAGATTGAGAACGAGAAGTCTGGAAGGCGTCTAAAGAGGAACGAGGAGGCTCAGGCGGGGTCCCTGGGGACAGGAGCCAGGTGGGTTTCTACATGACTGACAGTGGGAGACAGCGAGATGTGTGCAGCGCCGCCCTGCAGTCTGGTCAGGGCCTGTGCAGCTCCTCCAGGGAGGCCATCACCACCCCCACAGCCACTGATACTCTCATGCCAAAAATAGGCGCGCAAACAGACAAAGACACAAAAAAGTGACATGCAAATGCACGAGGGCCCAGCCTGCGTCTTTTCCGTCTCGACCACACACACTCACACACACACACGCAAAAAACAAAACAAAAAAACGCCTCTCCACATCAGGCGGAAAAATGCTCGGGCTACCCTCCATGTCATCCGGTCCAGCCTGTTCTGTAATTTAACATGCCTTTAATCTATGGGACTAAACTTTGAGTTGCCTCCTTCTACATACTGCATGTTCCCGAAGTGGGAAGGTGAGAAAGTGGAGAGAAATCAGTGGGCAGATAGTTTTACTAGAAAAACTGGCTTTTTTTGAAAGAAGAGCGAAACAGTCACACAAAAATGCCCTTCATCCCAAACGCAGATGATCACAGGCTGTCTGAAGTTCAAGAAACTTCAACAGGAGGACAATAGTGAAGGACCCAACCGTCAGTATCGTGGTGACTGTGGGCCCGTCTTTGTTACCTCTAGTGTCCAACTCAGACAGACATCCTTAGGCTTTTGATCCTGTTTTCGACAAAAATCCACAAAGTTATCAAATCTGTAGGCTTTCAGAGGCAAACTGGAAAGGAAACACCAAACACCAAGCCTGTCTAGGCTGATTGGGTACGTTTGTGGAAGCGGAAAAAAGCATGCAGTTTAAAGACCTCAAACAGAACTTGTGATCTTAATGAGAAGCACCATTGGCCTCTGTTGATATTGGACAGATATGCTGGAAAGGGAGTCAGTCTCAGTGCGTCTGGCAGATTTTAGACTGCCTGCAGCCATATGACATCACGTCAAATCTGCAGCTGAGCTTCACGGAGAAGAAAAAAAAAAAAAACGGCCGTCTCATGAGCTTTTAATGTAACATTTGGCGCACTCTTAAATAAGACCTCCCCAAGGCCAGTGAGAATTTCAGACACATGGATTCAGTAAGTATTCATTTGGGCTTAGAGCATTCAACAGCATTTTAAATATTTCAGAAGCATGCGTCTCTTCCTTCAGCGTGATACGCTGCTGGGTGTGGAGTGTCTGAGCGTGCCCTTTAGCATGAAACTGCCCACATGAAATATCTTTTTTTTTCTTTCCTCACAGCACTTCCAAAGAACTACTAGAAGGTGACTCTGTGAATTGCACAATGTTGGTGTGTGTGTGTGTGTGTGTTTTTTTTTTAAGATGAATAATACATGCTCTTTAATCTCACAATTTGACAGCAACGAACACCCCATGTAAGCAGAACACAAAGCCAAACGAATGCCATTCCTACAATTTATAGTTAACCTCAAAGAGCTCGTATATGGGTCCACGCTTCAATTCCTCCTTCACTGTAAATAAGATTATAGTGGTGTCCATATATCACGCTATAGCATTACTGAATTACATCAACATTTGCTCTAATGTGCCTTACTGAGTGCATGTTTGCCAGAAAGAGAATTAGTCCATAACTGGATTTATCACAATGTAAGATGATTAAGTGTAGCACTATGGGGGCTTTTGTCTGTTCAAACTTCTAAACAAACCTAAAAAAATAAATGTAAAAAAGAAAAGAGCTTTGGCAACATATCATGCACCTCTGCTGCTTCATTTTACAATTGGCCACTGCAAAAAAAACCCAAAACATTAAACTATTTAAAACTATTAAGGGCTAAATTCATGGCAGAAATGAAGCTTTTTTGAGAATTTGCTATTGATATGGGCCCAAATTCACACACCATCCCTCATATTTTTAACCAAGTTAACATGGCGGTCATGGTTAAACAAACTGAAAGAGCAAAGATACAGTTAGCACCCAATATTGCTTAAAATACCAATGAAAAACCAACGTGCATACAAAGAAACAATGAGGAAATTAGTCATGCTTTGCCTTTGAAATAACCCTCTTACAAAATTCTTCCTTCGTTTCCAAATTTTTATGGTTTCTTATTTATTTATTTTTTCATAACTGGGACATTCAGTTAAGCCACAAGCCACATTGTACATGTAGGGACCCGGACGCTCGCTCTTTTAAGTGCAGAACTTGCATATTAGCATGATGGTATTACCAGAATGACATTAACGACTGAATAAACAGGCTCAAATTGAAGGAGTCAATACTACAGTAGCTCACCAACTGCTTGGAGAGAGTCAAACCAGCGACTTCATACAGCCCCGATTATCAACAAATCCGTCTGACTTTTGTGAACATTTGTCTTAAAGAAGGAAGCGCTCCTTCTCTACCCTCTAACACAGAAAAGCATGGAGCATCTTTGGTGGCTGCAGCTGAGTGAACTTGAAATGGTTGCCGGGACAACAACACACAGAATCCTTTAGCCTCCTCATCCTCTTGTTGATCAAAGCAGCTGAACGGAGGCAGTGAGGAGAGAGAGCAAGAGAGAGACAGAGGCAGAGAGAGAGAGAGAGAGAGAGAGAGAGAGAGAGAGAGAGAGACTGAAGACTGAAAACCAGACACAACACAGTCAAAGCTGAAGGAGAGATTTACTATGGATGTTAATGGCACGCCAGATCAAGCCCACCTTCTGCTTTATTTTGGCAGTTAAATATCACATTTACAGATTCCTCCTAACACCAAAGTAGTCCATCAACCAATACATGGTGGCGTCTTTTTTTTTTTTTTTTCTCAGCACGAGGTTAAAGCAGCATGCAAGTAATGGAGGCTTACAGCCCACCAAAAAGCACCACCCAACCTGCACACGTAAATCATTGCTTGTCATAAACCATGACCATGTGTTAGATCATCTCAAATAGACTTGCGTATTGGTTTATGACACAGTATCACAAACTGGTATCTGTAAAACTAAGCATGTTGTAAGTGTTGAAAAAGTGTTGCTGTTTTATATCTACACTGCTACATCACCTACCTCGTCCGGTTTTAAAACAACAGGTTGGCAAACAGCCCACATGCAAGTCTGTTTAAAAACTCAACAGGGTTTGAGGCAAGTATGGGATTATTTTGGCCTGCTCAAGGCTTTAGGGGTGCCTTTGGGAGATTAGATTAGATTAGATTTGATCATTTTTGATTTTTAAGTTTCAGTGTTGTGCATCTTTCATGGTTTTCTAATTAAAAGATTCTGTAAGCTAGATTTCAGCCTCCGAGAACATAATGAAAGACAAAGAGAACATCACAGGACGACTATGGCCCCAGAGTTCAGGGGTCAGATGTCCCAAAGGCTTTAAGACTCCTGGAGTCAAAGGCCACAGTGTAATTATGAAGGATGTATGGCTATTCCAGTTTTTCTAGCTTAGAAGGTCAATCCACCACGACTAAATCTCAAAGTGTTCTGTAGTCCCTGTCTAGGGCACGCAAAAGGATATTGGCTTTATCCAAATGAATACATTATACACTGAGGGCCCAGAGCTGAATTAAGCCATAAACCGAGCCTAAAAAGAAATTTTCTATATGATACACCCTTGGAAATTCAGCTTAGCCAAAGACTAAATGTATATCTGGGAAACCTGGCAAAACTGGCCATTCAAAATTTCTTCTAAAATGAAGGATATTAATAAGAGTTCCCTTCTTCTTCCCTTCACATGGGCTTCACACTAGATGTTCTTCACACCAGCTACTAAGTTTGGAGAGTAAAGGTCATCATGTGCATTTTCTAATTTCAAACATCATTGCACTCAACACTAATCTCACTAATCCCAGCTAACAGACGCTCATGAAGGAAGGTTTGGTTGAGCGATGGAATAGAGGGAGGCCCATGAAGCCACACCAACCCGTGATACCACCTGGTATCAAACCAGGGATCAAACTAGCAACCTCCTGACAGTGGACCCCAGTGGGGCAGTACTCGGACAGTACTAGGGCACTGTTGTGTCAGTATTCTGGTCAGAACCACAGCACATACAGTTGTCCCCCACATTCAAGATCCATGAAGGAATTGTGACACTGCAAGCTGAAGCGACTTCTCTTTACTGGGTTTGACATTTCTCAACGTTGTCCACAAAGTGACCAACACTGGGCTGGGATGGTGGTGTGCATGTCCCTCAGTTACTTACAGCTTCCTTTTTCTCAGTATACCAGCTCATGATGACAAGACCCAAACGGAGCCCTTAGCTCCTCCTTTATTTGCTCATCTTTTGAGGAAGGGAGATCATGCACTCACAGTCCTGTCCCATCAGGTCAAAGATAAGACTATTTTGAGCTTTCTTTTCTTTTAACTCTTTAACTGGGTCCGATAAGGGACCTTCCTCAATGCACTGCACACTGATGCTCGTTCAGTTCTCCTTTTAGGAGCTCTTGTGCAACGGAGACGGATTTAATCTTTAGCAGTGTAGCACATAGTCACTTTGCTATTTAAATGCAACAAAGATGTAATTAATTTGCTAGTTATGTAATCTGTTAATGCAAAAGTCAGGGAAGCCTATGTCTTGCTTCTTTTTTTAAAGAAAATTAACATATGAACATATATTGGCCTGGGCAAAAGGGGACAATGTCCTCCTCAAAGCCATATTAACATAAATTATCAGCAAAATTATTTTGACAGGATCATCTGCATCATTTCTTTGAATATTGATTGAGAAATATTTAATGCCGATTAATGACATGCTTTTGATATCGCTGCACCACTTTAAGGGTTGAAGAGCAGAAATAAAGTACTATTTTAAATTCCAGCCCAGCTGAATAATTTATGCTGCAGGTAACTAAGGTAGGCAACATGAAAAACACGCCAGAGAGTGTGTACAGATCGCTCCATGGAGCTGGAGGTAACTATGGCAGTGTGTTTGTGTGTGTGTATGTGTGTGTGTGTGTGTGTGTGTGTGTGTGTGGGAGGAGACTCACGGGCTGGGGAGCTGGGGCTTTGGGAATGCTGGCCGTTGGGTGCGTCGAGCGACAGGTCCACCAGCATTCTCGAGTTTTCCTTCCTAGGAGAGCAGTCGCCGTTACCTAGGAGACAGGCAGAAACAAGTGCACTGAGGACATCGCCCTGCTTCAGGCAGTCTGGTGATCTCGGGTTTATTCACACACACACACACACACACACACACACATACACACACACACAAACACACATTCCCACATGCAGGCATCCACATACATGCTCACATCCGTACATTGCCATAAACAGACACATAGTCACAACCACACACACACGATCACACATCTAAACATTGTCAGCACTGGAATAAAACCTCAGATCTATTTTTATTATTTCATTTTTCAGCATTTGAAAACTGTAGATATGTCCTGTTGACATGCCATTTTCCAAAAGTGAGGATAAACAAAAACCCACAGAAATGAAAAAAACTAAAGCCTCGCAGGTACCTCTGCTGAAACTCACCAACCTCAATTTGATCGACTTTGGCATCGAAAACACTGCAGATGTTGCACCGAACGTAAGTAAGTTCTACAGATCAAACCCGTGAATGGTTGTGTTACTGGTGAACCCAGAGTGAGTCACCTGCTGATTGAACAGCTCACAGCCGGACAGGCCAGACTGGTGAACACAACAAGCCAGGCTTAGTAGGAATAGTGCTGCATCATAAAAGAAACTAAATATATACATATGACTTCGACTCATGCAATAAACAGAAAACTTCATTTGAATCGAAAGTTGTGACGCATTTGGAGTTTATGAACTGAGAACAATCCTATCAGCAATATCCATATCATCAATGCTTGGTTTAACTGAAACAATGAGATATTCAAAATTATATCAAAAATTGAACATATAGCTAAAACGTTCTCTCATTGGTTAGGCGTTAGGTGAATAGTTTGAAGGGGTGAAAATGGCATCAGCTAATCACATTTTGTTTGACCATGAATGGAAACCAAGGGAAACATCATTGTAGGCCTACTGGAGCACCTAATACCAAGCTCTGAAAGTGAGGATTTACAGCTCGTGTTGTTTTTAATATACACTTGTTGGATATTTTACCCTGTTTAATCAAGTATTGGGTACAAAGCCAGAGCTCATGCTAACTCACAGACATCCAAAGTCACCAAAGCACAAACGCATAGCTGTAAGAGCACATAGTCATTTCTCAGAAAGAGACAATTACCGTTTGATTAGAAATACTGGATCAACTGAGAGAACCAAATAAAGTGTGGATCTCCAACCAGAAGAAAAGCTATCTATCCCTCAGACCTCCTGCGGAGGGGCTTCAACTCTCCACTGTACATTTCTTCTCAACTGTACACCACTATTTCCTTTCAGCTCCTTAAAGGAAGCAACACACTCTTCTTCATTTCAGGTACAGTATACACCCTAAGTTAGCACCCTTCTCCATTTCCTCTGTCTGGCGAGCGTTCTGCAGTGTGTATAAGTGTGTATGTGTGTGTGTGTGCGTGGATGTGTGTGTGGGGCAATGCCACATCATCTCTTGCAGGGAGAGCTTGTTAAGCTTTCAGCCACATCCTTGACATCTAGATAGGATTTCCCCATCTCTCCACACCAAGCACCAACACACCACAAGCCTCTAAGCAGCACAAGAACATCCACTTAGGGGCAGCGAGTCTTTCCTCTCCGATACACTTTCCTCTTGACCCCTTCAGAGCAAGCCTCGATAAACATGACAGTACACCAGGCCAAACCAAAAGACCTCAATTTCATCAACTGACAAAGTCAGATTTACAGTCTACATGACATTAAATGAGCCAATAGAAATGCCTCAAATGACCATTTTTCATGTTGAAGCGTTTGGTTCCACTTTATTTGGACGGTCCATTGAAGATATTGTGCCAAAAACGAATGTTTAAATTAATCTATTAAATGGAACTGAACTATACATGTAATATATAAGGATTTATGAAATCAAACTCTAAACCCTAAAGCTTTATTTAAATCCTAAACCTAGCCCTAATTCAAGCTGTTGATAAGACCGAGTTTGGTACCAACCATCTATAAAGAGCCATTAAAATAAAATGTGACTTTTTTCACTTTCTTTTACCATTTTGGAGGCACAAAGTGAGCAAAATCTTTTCACCATCACTTAATAGACAAAGGTTTGGCCATGTTCATGCCTTCACTCTTTACTACTTATTGTCACGCTAGACAATAACAGTATGGATGGAATGGATGCCAGAGGGGATAAAAAGAAAGGATCTGATCCAATCTGTAACTAATCTAGCCTGAAATGGTCATTTATTGGTCTGTAATGGTTATTACATAATATATCCAAAGCCTAGCTTTCATACATATTTTAAATCAGAGTGTAAGCTGCGTCTGTTTCCATTAGTTGGTTTGAGGTAGATGCACATGCTGCATTTTCCCCGTAATCCCCCTGAAATGCTTCTTCAACAGGACTGCAGGAGACACACGTAGGCTGCAGCCTCAGTGGTGATTGAAAAGTATTGAGACACTGGATCTTCTTCTCCTGGAGAACACACAGTTGGGCTTAGCTTAGACGCTTTGCTTTTGACGGAACGTGGAAAGTACCTGGGATGTCAGAGTTAAGCTCCCTATTGTAATGGAGCATCCTGATTATCTAGTCAGTCCCTCCTCCAAACAGGTCGGATTAGCTGAATCAGTTGAGGCAAGGATTATCTTTTGTGGCTTTATCTTTCCTGTTGAAAGCATAATTAACACAAACAATTCATTTTCCTAGCTGACAAATGCATGTTAATACACCCATCTGTCCATTATCTTAACCACTTAACCTGACTAGTGTCATGGGGAGTGCTTCAGCCAATCCAAGCACTTATAGTACAAAAGGCGCATTAATTGTTAATTGCTTTAGCTGCAAAATAGGCCATTCAGTGCATTTTTTATTTTACTTTTGTGGTTGTTTCTCCAGTGTTATGTTGGTATTCTTTCTTAGTTAAATGAGCCATTCCAAATTAGGAAAATATGGCTGATACCGCAACCTCTGATAAAAAACAAAGGTGTAATGTATATTGTAACACTGTGTTCAGTTCCAGTTAAACATTCAGTTCATTATTATCTTATTATATTATTTAGCAATCTGAAAAATGTGAGAACTGAAGGGTTCAGTAAAACCTGAAACTTTTTTGAGCCATATATATTAAGGAAATCCTTTCTTTTTTAATATAAGGCTCTGTTGTAATATATTTACTCCGTATATAGAAAATTAGCTATAAAAACTGGCTGCATTGGTTTCGCTGTTTTTTGGAAAGTCACCAAAACTAACATAATTAGTATCAGCCTAATCTTTCTATTCTTTATAAAAAGAGTCCTGGCCCAGACTTTAAACACAGAGCCGTCAAATCATAGCAAATGAAAGAAAACAGCCTGCTCTAATCCTAATCCGTTTCTAATCCCACAATGTTCATGTAAAAGTGAATTCTGAAACTTTTTGGTACAAAAACTCACAATAACATCATAAGTAAGATCTGATTATGTCAGATTTCAGTTCCTTCAGTACCTATAAGGAATCATCTCAAGTTTAAATGACCAGACTGTAGTTATATTTGCTGAAATATCCATATCGGTTGTCATGGTAACGATGCAGGTGTGCATACATTAAAAAAGGGGGGCGAGTAAAAAAATATAATGCTCCTGTTGTGTTGTTAAAAAAGGGGAGCAATTAAAAATCAGACTGGTTACACTGGACCATCTTACTGGTCAAACTGAGGCACCAGGCCAAAGAGCAAAACCACAAATCTGGCATGAATATAAAAGAAATGTGGATTTCCAAAGGTTTTTGCCTTTGACACTGCACCAGATTCCCCATATTCAAATCAGAAATCCGGTTCAAGCAACGGTAGAGAATTAAACGTGGAGGTTGAGACGGGAGAATGGACATTAAGTCAGGAGAGCAGGAGGTGAGACCGGAGCATTACAGCAGGCTGTGTGTGTCTGCACAACGTGGGAGACGGTGTCAGTCTACGTGTGTGAGAAAGAGAGAGAGAGAGAGAGAGAGAGAGAGAGAGAGAGAGAGAGAGAGAAAGAGAGAGAGAGAGAGAAAGAGAGAAAGAAAGAGAGCAATGGAGAGAGAGGCAGTCAATGACACAATCCCAGAGTCCGTCTCTGGTTACAGCGGCGAGGTTGAGAGAAATCTCAGGTGACCGGCAGTCCCCTGGCAACGGAGAACAAGCAAACCGCTCCGATTTTGAGTGACGGTGGAGGGGAGGATTTTCCATAACAGTGCAGTGCGTTAGTGGTGTGGCCTCCCAGTCCGGCCAGCTTTCTCAGGGAATGAGATAGGCCTGGTAATGAAGGATGAAGGGCAGCTTATCAGCCCCAAAGAGATGTGTATATGTATGTATATATATATATATATATATATATATATATATATATATATATATATATATATATATATATATATATAACATATATATGTATATACAAAGAGAAAGAGAGGAGAAAGTGTGTTTGAGAGAGAAAGAGCAGCCCAAACACTATCACAGTGCATAGTAGAGATAAGGGGCATAAAAATGAAGGAGCAAAAAAAACCGAAAAGTGATATCCATCAAACACTGTTTCTGTTAGTGGCTCAGACAAGCTATGACACACTCAGTCCTCTGCAGGCATGTGGTTTTCACGGTTTTACTACTGTTCCATTTCATTATATATATTTTTTTTCGGTTTTTTTTTGGCTGCGTCTTTTTTTACTCTGTAAACCAGCAGCTTTAACATTCCCACACAGACACATGCACACGCTCTCAGACTACTTGTTGACTGCCTGCAGGCCCGAGTGAGGCTAACTCTATTGTTGCTGTGGGCCAAAAGAGCCTGGATAATATTAAAAAGGCTACCGGCTGCCCCCGTGCTGATGCAAGTCGAGAAGTCGTAGGAGAGCGCACTGGAGACTACAGGAGTGACTGCAGAGACTGCTGAGTCATAATCAGACCATTCACTGACTCAACCCGAAGGAAGAGTAGAAACTGCAGAATGGATTGTTCCATGCGCTTTCATTTTGGACAACAAGGAGTATGAACTGGCATGCATTCAAACCCCTTAAACCTCTTAAAAGTGAGACATGAGCAATGCATTTTAGCCTTGTCTTTGGATCAGTCTAGGTATGGAAATGGACCTCATGGATTACATGAATATCAGTTTAGAGCAATCCATAGAAGTTATGCAGTTCTAAGTCTTAAGCTTAACAATAAGCCTGAAGTTAAAGGGGTAGAAAGATGCTGGACACAAACAGACAAGAGGATTCTGATGTCCACGCTAAGCTACCTGGGTGCAGACTAGGGTTTGAAACTGTTTCGGAGAAAGACAGTCACCTGAACTGATTTGTACCTTTCACTTGGCTCTCGGCCCATTGCAGCAGTAAAGGGTTGGGCCGAGGTATGAACCGTTCAAACATCAGTGATTTTCGCAGGATTCATTCTCCCTATACAGCCAGCGATTGGTCGTGGCATGTTGTAGACATGCAGGTTTTTAAGCCAGGATCTGGTTTTTCCTGTCAGGCGCTGCAACTCCAGACCAAAGTTCCACATCATGGGCGAAACTCACTCTCGTCAGAACTGCTCGCCCCCAGACAACACCAACGGTGGCATCGTTTCACTCGCATCTCCTTCTAGCCGTTAGCCTGTGGTCATCGCCACTGGCACAAACACGCCAGCAAGGTTCTCTTGGTTTATCGCAGTGATAGAAACTATCTCGACACAGAGTTCACGTCCAACCGTGGCTTAAAGCACGCCAAGGAAAGATGCAAAGCCTGTGGGAGAGTAAAGAAGTGGTCGGGCTTCAGCTAAATGTCTACTGAAATGATTTTCAAGGCTTTGAAGGATTAGGAGCTTTTCATGGGTATGACATTTTTGAAATTCCATGATGGCTCATGAGCAAAACAGAAAATCAAGCTCAGAGAAACAGTCATCTGCAACGTAAAAGGAAGAAGCACACGTCTCTTTTATTTCACTTGCCAATCTGTATGTTTCTGGGGCTAACAAAGTTAAACTGTAAACCCTTCATCATTTTCCAATGCACCTGCAAAAATCCTCTGATGAGGGACACTTTATCAGCCTGTTCCATCTGAGGGAATCTGAGGGGGGGAGAGAGTCAACGGGCGGGAAGGTACCACCGTGCACCTGGTACTGAAGCCCCACGCAGATAACAAATCTCCAGGGGAGCCAAGAGCAGAACTGTTAGTGTTTAGAGGGATGTTTCAACAGCTTAGCTTTTTCTCAGCAGCTTGTATATAACGAGGCAAAGTAAGGACTTCACCTACAGCAGGACCGCTCCAGGCAGACGCTTCAGAAAGGGGTTCAACCAGTTCAGCTAAGCAGAAAGTTGGGAAAAAGCACTAGTTCTGTCTTCCAGGATGAGTATTTTTAAATGATTTAGACCTCTCGACTGTTTTTACCTCCACTTTCACTCCTTTCTTTTTCTGTTGCAGAAGTCATACATCTTCTTCTCAAGCAGGTTTGCTGGTAGTGCAAACTTTTCAAAAGCAAACATACAGCAGTTTTAAATCATTTTCCATGGCGGTTAATAATAAGCTGATGGCTTTGGAGTTGGGGCTGCTCAGTATGGTAAGACGACATCGCTTACTGCGAAAAAATGATGTCACAGATGCTTTTCTGAGCACCCTGCGGAATATTGTGCATCTATTTAAGAACACTTGGCCCAGCTCATACCAAAAACAGCATAATTAGTCATGCTTAATTAGAACCTCATTGTCCTCAGTGCTCTGATGATACTTTGAAATGTGCCACTACGGTGGGACTTTTTCGGTTTAGTTTTAATGTATCGATTTTTCAAACCACAGCAAAACGATGCTTAGGCTGTCATAAGTGCTTTTGTTGTGTCAAATAAAAAAGTCTTCAGTTGTGATACTATAGTTTATGCCATATTGCTCATCCCTAATTGAAGTGATAGCTGATATGGCGTATACTAGTATTATGCATTATGGAAATAAAATTGAATAAAATGCTTGTAAATGTAAAAAGTCATTACTAGTTTAATTTGGTTTATGATGAAGACTCCATTTGGCCAAAAAGACCATCAATGTTTTCCAGTCCTGAGATCTGAGCATCGCACGCCACGCTCAGTGTCAATCAACTGTGTCTGTATGTTCATGTTAAAAGAAGACGAGTGTTCGGATGACTGGTCTAACTACACGCAGTTTATTGTTTATGAGTTAACTTTTTAAAGCTATTTAAAGCTTCTTACGGCAAAGTTGTTGCACTTTAAAAACTGATTTCTTTCAAATGGTTTCCCAGATCTTGGCAGCTCAAATATATGTCAATGCCTGATATTAATAATAGTAATTAATAACAATGATATAATAATAATAATTCTAAATTAAATACAAGAAGGCCATTCGTCACGAAACCCTGAGGTTCCTCAAACTCCATTTAGAGAACCATGGATCACTGTTGCTTATTTATTTCGAATAATTACTTATCAGGTATTTAGTTCTCCGTGACAATATGATAATATAATTAATATTATATATATATATATATATATATATATATATATATATATATATATATATATATATATATATATATATATACAAACACACACACACACACACACACACACACACACACTCTGTGTTTACTCCCACATCTGCTCTCTGGATGATATACCAAATAATAAAAAAATATAAATATGCATAAAATATATCTTTTTATATCCTTTACACGAAACTTTTCTATATTTTAAACCGCATACTTTCACAATTCACAATTTTCTGTGACTTAAGGACAAATTAAGAACAAGACATCTTTCCAGTCCCACACGGCCATTTCTAGTTCAGCGTATTTCAGATCAGACAGAAGCCAGACTTACTTGCTAGATAGCCTTCAGTTGCTGCCATGTCCGCAATGTGGGGGAAGCGCTGTGGAGAGAAGATGAGAAGCCATCAGAGATCTCAGCTGTGTACCAAAGAGACACTCTGCAGCAACCCTAGGCTCACATTGACTCAAATGAGGCCACGCATGCACACACATTACCTATAACACATCCGTGACATGCAACTATGGCCACAGGAAAAGAGCATTAGTGTCTAGCCCTCACTGAAGGACGCAACCGAAGCTCAGCAGCGCTCAGCAAGCTCAGAGTCGACTGCATTTCTGCACACACGAGCTGAACTAGTTCTAAACGCACCAAAAGAGTTACTTTTGTCTTACTATGAAACCCCATTTTCTCCCAGAGAAACAGTTGACATGCTCATCACCTTCACAACATCAGAAGGTGATGTTGACGGGACAGGTAAGAGGGATCAACCAGGTAAAAAAAGGGAAGCTATCAGCAGGGGTTTCTCTCTCCAGCAAGCAGCAGCCAAGCTCTGATCAAAAATATAAACAGTCAATTGCTAACATATTACCTTCAGATGACTCATATCTTCTGCTCTGAAAATAAACGCTAACGAAGATTCAGAACTATATATAGTATATAAATCTGCCACAGAGGAAATTCTACCCATGTACCTCTTCCACCTTTCACTTTTTTTAACTTCATCAACATTTTGCTTCGGCTTGCCCAGGCCTGGTTAGAGAGTCTGTGCCAAATCATCGTTCTTGTTATTAACTGTAAAAAGGCCTCCAGCACATTATTAGGGAAGTAACACACGCAGCAAGTTAGTTTCCGGCAAGAGTGAAAAGTGCAGTGCTGCTGCTGCTGCTGCTGCTTCTGCAGGAATAAGAATAAATGGTCATATTTGGACTTTGCTTCCGGGTCAACTGGCCAAATGAATAAATGGATTAATTAATGAATGAGTAAATAAATAAGCAAGGTCCCATTTAAACATTTCAGCAGCTGCTGCTTGGCATTGTGGCATCTGAGCAGACGGCCATCCGCAAACTAGGCATGGCCTCGCTCAGTAATGGCAGCTGTTTCTGCTGTTTTTCTTCCTTCTTGCAACAAAAAAATAAATAAATAAATAAAAAAATCATAAAACAAGATGAAAGCATGAACCGTCTGAACTCAAGCGCTGATGTGGGCTCGATGGAAAACAAAAAAAGGTGTGCAAAGTAATAGAATATTAAACCTGCCTAATCAGCTCAGGCAAAATCTTACAGAATTGAATGTGGAACATATGCTGGCCTTCGTGAGACAGTAGGAGCTTGAATATTTGAGCCTTTGTTTTTCTTTATTTTTTTAATCTAGTCGACTAAAGCGTCTGCTCAGGGCTTGTCCTCCATAATGAAGCCGTGAGGAACGTTCCGAAGCTTAAATTCTCGCATTATGGGCACAGTTTCAGAAAAGCCACAAGCAAAGAACCATCATTATTTTCATCACTGCATAACGGGCCAGCCCATCTGTCACTCAGCCAACGCGTGACAACCTCACGCACGCAGAGACGACGGAGGAGGCGAGTGAATGTCAGAAAGACAACTGGAAGCTTTTTCTCTGCAGCATCACTTTGAGTAACAGGGCCTACATGCTGACCTGCGACGTGGTGGGTCACACTTTGCAGGCCTGCGGGCCTGAACTTCCTCTCTGATCTCACTAAAGGACAACCGCCCATCCTGGCAAGGCTAAGAGGCCAAACACAAACAGGCAGAGAATTTATCCTTTGCCTCCTAATCTGTCTCCATAAGAAATGCAAAGGACTGAAACCGAGATCACAGCCATGTGTGTGCAGCTCCCCATCAGTTAAGAACTTACATAATTAATAATCACCTTCCCCCACACACCCCCATGGATCCATTTCCATATTAAAAAAACACAGCTTTGAAGAAAAACAAAATGTTTAATTTTTTAACAACCAGCACTAATCCAAACTCGGCCCGATGAAAGGCTGTTATATCAAGAAAGTGCCACTTTATTCACAAACTAACTGGTTAAACTCCTTTTTCGGGGCTGGGATTAGAACCAGCGTCAGGATTAGATTTGGGATTGAAGGAAGAGGGCTGGATTTGGGCTTGAGCAGGGTTCAGAGTGTGTCAAGTTTAAGGGATCACCACCATCAGAGTCGTAGTCTTGTTTAGAGATATTTTGGTAGGGTAAACAGTCTAGATTTTGAGACATATCCCATTAAACACTAAATAAACTTTGCTGGATGATTGGGAGATACAACGCATACGTTAAAGTGATTCAAGAATTATTTTACGAAAAGCCTAGGTGCTCTGAACGACGAGAGAGAAGTTAGGAAGAACGTAGGCGATCAGTTGAAGATGATCTTATGACTTAACTTAAGCAGATATTCAGAAACAGCTGAGATGGACAGAGACGTCGCGAGATAAATCACATTCAGAGAAAAAGACACATTCAGAGAAAAGCAAAGCTCATGTTGACCAATATTTAGGTCAGAATTTAGCCAGATAGGCAAAAGGCGCTTGCAGAAAGGCCCATTCAAGGCATAAAAAGCATCTTTCAGTGGACATTTAATCAAAACTCTACTAAAAGAGCCGCCAGCCATCGGGCCAAAGGGAATGGATGGGGAACCGAAGCACTGACAACACCCTCCACCCCATGGAGAGCCGTGCACATGTCCCAGATGCAGCAAAACGGCGAGCCACTTTAAAACTAAGACGACACCGTTTCCCTCCCAAAGTCGTTCAGCTGTAAAGATCCCTAAACCCGACGGCTGAACAGAAGCCCGGCTGAGCCGTGCTGTGATGCACTAGACTAGAGCAGAAAGAACACTGGGAGAAAGAGAACAGAAAGAGTCTGATCCTGCCCTGAGCCGGCACTGTTTAAAAAGCGACGAGCCATGTGAGAGGTTTACCTGTCGGTGTCTCCCCCCCTGTGAGAAGAGATCCCAGAAGGACAGAGAGAGGGGAAGAAGAAAAACCTTTCAAGTATGATAATATGTCCAAAAAAACACGCCCCATGAGCTGCCTTGGGAACTCAAGAGGAGAGCGACACACAGAGAGAGAAAAAGGTGAGCAATGGCACCAACGTGGCTCTGAGAGAGAGAGAGAGAGAGAGAGAGAGAGAGAGAGAGAGAGAGAGAGAGAGAGAGAGAGAGAGAGAGAGAGAGAGAGAGTGAGAGAGACTTCTTCCCTCCTTTTTCCACCACCTGTAGGGCACCAGATTTTGTCCTCAGGCCTCCACGGGAAAGTGAGACGTGATCCTCGGCCGGACTCTACGGTCAACAGGAGCAGGTTTTGGGAGAAGAATGAGAGAGCATTTGCTGAACTGGATCCACCGTTCCTGGGAATTGTCCTCAAATAAGAAATAGGAACTCTCCTCTCTTTCTTTTTTTTCATTCCATTTATTATTAAGGTCCGAAGGCTCTAAAGATACCGATGTGGACCCCCAGGTGAAGCTGCGAGCCCGGACTTTGTTCTGCTGGCTCTGTCCTCAGCCTGCCTGATGGGCATTTGCGCAGCTTTGAAACGGGCAACTGTTGCGCCTTTAAGTTTCTACGGAGCTGCAACAGGTGATCCGCCGCGCCGGCGCGCGCACACGCACACGCACGCGCACGCACACGCACACAGGGACACACGGGACGACTGACAGCTATAACGCTGCTGGTTCTGTCTCAAAGTACAGGACACAGACTGGATACACACACGCACACACACCGACTGGCCAAGCAAAGTGAGCGTTATTGGTGTGTGTGTGTGTGTGTGCGTGTGTGTGTGTGTAAATGTGCTTTACCTCAGCAGTACAGCGGCAGCAGTTCCATCTCTTCTATGTGGAGCTACACACACACACACACACTCACACACACACACCCTGTACGGAAAAGCTCATGAGAATGACGTGTGGGGTAGCAGCAAGTTGAAGCTCAAACACACGGAGCTGCTGCTGTTACTGCACACACACACACACACACACACACCGCACGCGCGCGCGCGCGGGATCGATTAAAGGCACACGTGGACACGATCAGCGCTCAGGTGCTCACGGCTGTAATGTGACCCCGACCATAAATAAATCAATCCATAAGAGAATAAACGAGCGGGTGGTAGATTCATGAATTAATGAATGGGCTGATTAATCAATCAAGGAATGAATGATACACGGAGTAATCCATAAATAGACATTCGCGATTGATTGAATGATAACGGGAATAAAATAAACAAACGGGCGAATAATCGGCGAGTGATCGGACTCAATAGACACCATTTAAACATCCTGATTGCTTGATTGATTCATTCATTGATTTTTCATTCCCTCACTCGCTGATTGGTTATTTATTTATTTACTGATTAGGCAACCAAATAGTCCTTCATATTGATTGGTTGATTGATTTATTGATTAACCGGCCGATCGATCGATTCTACCTGTCCGTTCATTCATTCATTCGTTCGTTCGTTCATAGATTATAGGATTGCTTTTTTGTTTGTTTATGCACCCTCCATTTATTTATTTTAGTTATTTATAATATAAATATAATATAATATATAATATAATCAGTTGTTTAAAACTCAATTATTCATTCATTCGCACACGGAGGGTTGATTGATTGGAGTTGTTGATTGATTGAGTTGTTGATTGATTGGAGTGGTTGATTGATTGAGTTGTTGATTGATTGAGTTGTTGGATTGAGTGGTTGATTGATTGAGTATTTGATTGAGTGGTTCTTCACTCCTCGATTCATTCATTGAACCGTTTATTAACTTTTAATTACTTTGTTATAAATTAAGGAATACGCAGATAAATAAATAGATGGATAAAACCTGAATGACTGTAAAAAATCAATCAACCAATAAAAACGGTCAGTTGTGATTTTACCGTGTGTGTGTGTGTGTGTGTGTGTGAGGCGGGGGCGGGGGGGGGGGTGTAGGGGTGTGACA